>JBAGKO010000014.1:13928432-13963343 GCA_037177275.1 Acacia concinna
AAATTGTTGTTAACTTGTGGTTCCAATGAGTTAATTGAATTGAGGAAAGGGTTAAATTAAGGTTAAAATGAATGATTGGGATAAGAGTTCGAAATTGTAATTTTTGGGTAATTAGTTCAAACTTTAAAAATATATAGTTGTGTTAATTATTTAAATTATGTCTTAAATTTGTATATACATTATTGTATAGATTGATTTGTGACTGGATTGTGATTGATACCTTTATTTCTCAAAGGTTTAAAGATTAAGCTTGGAGTTGAGGTAACCGAAATTAATTTAAGAAAAATCTCATATAAAGGTGGTTGAAATACCCAAATTTTAATTTGGGTTGCTAAATTTAAAAAATTATGAATTAGGTTATATGACACAATTATAGATTTAGAAATTCGGCCAAATTACCTATTTACCCTTTAGTTATTAAAACCTAAAATTTGAGATTAAACTATATTGTTTACACATTACGTAAGAACCGAATGCTCCGTTTGGTATGAGGTAATGGGGAGTAGGGATAGGGAATGAGTGAGAGATGGATTATTTAAATTGCTTGGTATGAGGGAATAACAATACCTAAATGTGGGATTGGTCCAAAGCCACCTCCCCCTGATATTGAATTTTCAATTTTGAGATTGTAAAATTATAAAACAAAAGTATCATTGGTTAAAATATTTTTCAAACAAAAATAACCTTCCTAATTTTAACCTAACATAATCTCTTTCATACAATATCTCTCATATTTAAAACTAGATTTATTAAGTAGATCAATTATGTGGTCTTACTTGTGATTGATTTCCCAACTTTTGATTCTTAAGCAGGCATATATTTACCATTTTACTTTTTAAGAGCATAATAGTCTTTTTAAAATTTATCACTAATTATAAAATAAAATTAATTTAAGTAGTACTTCCAATTATTACTATGTACCAAACATTATTTTAAACTTCAACACATCTCTCAATCACAGTCTCAATCCATATTACAATCCATCAAAATTCATTACTTCGTATCAAACGGAGCCTAACAGTAGAAGGTTCATCGGAGACCACGGCATAGTCAAAAAAATTAGCAAAAAAGGTCACAGTAAATTTGTTATAAGGTTAAATCTTCATTCCTTAATTCATTTGCATTAATAGATGTAATTCTAACACGAAAAAAGAAATATAAGCTAGAATTATATATAATATTCAATCATTGAGTCGTCAAAATTGTGAGCGTTCATCAAGATATCCATCTTCTTTATAAAACAGAATTAATTGACCTCAACCCACAACCCTCCAGATTCCTTCTTTTAAGTATACCCAAAATCGATGGAGGTGAAATATTTCCATACGAATGAATATAATTAAAAAAAAACGTAAAGCCTAGAAAAATATGCTTATATGAAATTTCACTTTTGGTCCTTTTGACAACTCGTATGATCTAAAAGCTATATATCGGTATTTTGCTCTGTCTATAGTTCTTAGTTGAATTTCATAGATGCTAAATGCTTTCTCTTCTAAACCCTTTCCTCTTTACTTTGCATATGGGTTAGGGGTATAATTGAAAAATAAACTAAATTTTATATATCCTAAATTGGGTCATTGACCCAATTTAAGATTTGTTAAATTTACCAACCTAATATATGATTTTGATAATTCAAGTGTCTTTATGTGGGATTTTCCCATTAATTTATTTTATATGCTTGTTTAGGGCTGTAAGGTGTTTTCTAACTCTTAATCTATTTAGTAATACGTATATGTATTTTGAAAAATTAAGTATATGTTTGAAGATTAATTTGTTTTAGTGAAGCAGTGTACTTTCCAACTTATATGTATAATTTGTGATTATACAATTGAGTTCTTGTTGTTATGATGATTATGATGAAATGTTACTGTTGTGATATGCTTCTGAAAAATTATATTAAGCATATTGTGTTTTGTTATGGGATACTTTGGATTGTGTGGAAGAGATATGATGAGACTGTGTGCCCATTGACTCTCTCATTCCTGGCCTGGATTTGAGTTAAATGTTTTTGGGTGGACACCTCTTTATTACAGTATATTAATGGTGACATGGGAGCGAACAATTTTTTTGAAGTGACTAGTTGACCTTTGGCCAAATATACTAACACTGATAGGTTGTACCATGTTCAGAAGATATAAGGGGAGCAGGATGGATGAGTGGGGATGGTTTTAATTATTGAAAGTATTATGTATTGTTTACTATTGAAAATATTATTATGATTATTGAAAAACTTGCTTCTCTGACTTACAATCCATCCATGCATATTTTGCAAATTGATTTTGGTTATTGGGATTTTATGTCTCACCCTGTTATTATTGATATATTTTTTAGGTGAGACCTCTCATCTGAATAGAGGTCAAGGGAAGCAAGCGGAGGCATATGTAACAATAGCCTTGTATGCCTTTTAATTTTTGGGGATTGTATGGTTTTTATATTGCCATTATAGGGTCATCATGCTTTGAAATATTTTGACATTATTTTATATAACTATTTTGATAACTGTTGGCTTATTATTAGGCTGGAGGCTTTATTTTGTGTACTTTGATATGGTGGATCAACAATATTTTATGTGTTAAAAACTGGTCCGTTTATACATTTTGTGATGGGGTTCAATGTTATGTATGTGGACTAGTGGGCTGGGTTTCTACCCTATTTTCTGATTGTGCCCTTAGTATTATGTATGGGTTACTGTAGTGGGTCTGTGGGCATGTTTTGGGCCTTGGACCTTAGACCTTGATGTGCTGATCTTTTCGATTAATTAAAAGGTTTTCAAAAATAATAGATAAATCCTTTTTATAACCATGATAGACCTTTTGAATGCAATTTTATTCTTTTATATCATGGTTAATCTGATAAAGAGGTTTAATTCTTTTAACTATGATAGTATTTTTGAAATTGTGGTTTGAAACTTTTCTATCATAGTTAACTATTAAAAGGATCCAGCTATATTGTTTAATATATGATAATTAGAAAGGGTCTTTTCAGAGGGCTACCGGAAGGAGACCAAAAAGATGTTGGTAAATGGAAGGATTGGGAAGCTATGGGAATAGTGATTTGGTTGAGCATAAGTCAAAGAGATAGTTAGAGAGAGAGGGAAATTGTAGAGGTTCAAAAAAGTAAACATACCTCGTAGATGAATTGTGATTTTCTAATAAATATTTATTCTTTGACCTCTACGTAGACCTAACCCCTGTACCACATCACTTGCTAAATGTACATTTTTCAAGTATAATTTTCGTTTAACAGTCAATGTTAGTATGACTAATGGCAAGTTAATGTGCTTGTGAAATTTGCCCCCATTTTAAATGATTATTATTATTTTTACACTCAACAAAAGATAATTATGTTGGCTATACTTGGTGAAGAATTTTTTTTTCACCTTTACCCCTTTTTTAAATAACTTTTTAAGCTGAGACAAAACTATTATCATATATATTAACTGCTGTTTCTATATTTTAAATTTTTTTTTGAAACAATTGGCCTGCTAAGCTGGAGCACCTCTCTGGGCCGCTCAAAAAAGGCAGAAAAAAAAAGCAGGATTGGACTAACATTTTCCAGGACGGGCTTTCAATTCCAGTCGAGCTCGTTTGACCCTGTGCCGCACCTTGGCCGTCGACTACCGCCGCCTTTTTGCTCCCCCGTCACCCTTCTCCTCTCTCTGCGCCTCTGCCCCTCGTTCTCCTTCTCGACTCTTGAGTTCGAATCTCTGCGTCTTTGCTGCCTCTCGCCCTTGCCTCTCCTAGCTAGCCATCCATTTCGTTCTTTGTGAGTTTGTGTGCTTTTGCTCCAGGTTCGTCTCCTCTATAGACTCCAATTTTAAATTCACTTTATCATTTTTTTGCTGAATCTTGAATGAGTTTGTGTTTTAAATTGTGAGCAACTACTGAGTTATAGCATTATTCTTTGGCTTCACTAGGACTGAACAGTATCAGTAATCGTTCAGTTCAATCAATTATTCTTGATTTACTTTTCACACAATGTTGGACGAGAGCATGTTTGACGTGCATTTGAAATTGTGGGCGCTTCGAATACCTTGCCAACTGTGCAAGGTTGCTAGTAGAATACTCAACGGGTACGCATTTCTCTCTTTATGGCTTCGTGTTCTGTCTGTCTTATTATTGCTGATTCAAGTTTTTGTGCAGTTACTTGCTTGACAAGCCCCGAGTTAAACCTATCACGGAGGACCCAACATGTGCGAAAAATCGTTACCTGATATTATCTGAGAGTGTTCAAAATCAAGGTATGAATTGCTGAAATCCTGCCTCACCATTTGAGACAATCCTTCCTTCACATGTTTTATCACTATATTTGATCTAGAACAAGAAATATTATTTTATCTATATAATGCCTGTCACTCATCATCATGGAGGTAGCTGCAAAAGTGTTCTGCAGTTTTAGGCTTTGTTGTATGCATGTCTCGCTCTGGCAATCTGACTTCTAAAATCTTACAGTTCTTAATATCATGCTAATTCTAAAATTAATTTTCTCAGGGAAATGTTTTTGTTGTTATTTAATTCTGTGTTGTCAGTGATATATGCGGTGGCTGCCATTTCATGTGAGCGATAAGCCTCATCTAGATTAGAATTTTAATGACTACATTTTATGTTCTTGGCTTTTCCTCTTTATTTCATTTTTCAGATATATTCAATTATTATCTCTAACATCTCCTAAGATATGTGCATCTTGCCCCCACATTTGAGAATCATTGATGTAGTTTTGTGAATAGTCCTTAACTTCTTATTCTTGAGAATGCTTCACCTTTTTTTTTTTAAATTTTTTGGTGATGCTTCTATCACATTTAACATTTTTATCTGATTTGATTGTGATCACGGGGCAGATTTATCTGATATACCAGAGAAAAAGCTTGATGAGCTAAAGGGGTTGTGTGAGATTGAAGTTGTGCCCTATACATTGACACTAGGGTATTCATACTGGACTGCCGGTGAGTGTGCTATTTTTCCAAAGTGTGCTGCGGATGCTACATTTTGATAATTTCCCTTTCCTTTTTAACAAAAAACTGGGTAGAGGAAGCACCTTTAGATGCATGTAAATACCTTGCCTAGTATGGTAATATTTTGTTAAATGGAGTGGAGTTCATTTTATCTTTAATTCTTGGGACTGAAGATTTTCTTGATTGATTGATGATAAATGAATTGTGTCATGGTTTGGAAGGCTATAGGCAGCTGATTGCTCTTAAAAGTATTTGCGTTGAAGTATCTTCTTTAACACATGGGTTTTGGAAGAACTATGGGTTTGCCTACCCACTGTTTAAACAACAAATGTAATTCCAATTCTGTAACCTCTTGTCTAGCATATTAAACTTTGCTTGCAGTTTACAATGTTATTCTTTTACTATTCAGTTTGAGATTTTAAGGAAAAAATTACATACAAAAGACACAAGAAGATGAAAATTTAAAATATTTGAATAGTTATATACGGCTGCAGCATTTTCTCCTGTGTTACAATTATCATATCCTATCTGTGGACTACTATTAACTAAATTGTTCAATTATTGATCTGTAATGTATCATGTTTCATACAATATGATTACTTTCCCTTTGCTAATTTTTTAAATTTTCTGACCAATTTCTGTATTTGCAGATCATGTGCTGAAGCAGATGCTGCCTCCTGGAGTGGAAGTGCCTTCATCTTTTGAAACAATAGTTAAGTATTTAGTTTATATTAATTTTGAAGGTCAAAAAGAAAATTTCATTTTGAGTTTTGACATAGATAGCCTTTGGATTATACTCTTCTGCTATAATAATAAACTTTTTTTGTTTCTTTTTCGTTTTTCATTATGTTACATGTGTTTTTGTGATGAGCATACTGCTCATGCTTTTTTAATTCTTTGATTATTTTTCATTTCTGGAGGGTGGCATGAGCTTAGCAATTTTTTTAACAGTAAGCCACTAGGCTCTCTTTGGTCAGTCACTAATTGTAACCTAACATTTGTGCTGCTCATGCAGGTCACATCGCTCACTTAAACATACATGATGAATTACTCCCGTACAAGGAGGATATTGCTAAGGTTCTATACGATGTACGTTAGACTACTTCTGGCTTCACATGCTAGTCGGTCAATGTTTAGTTGGGTGTTTGTTGCCGTTCCTGTTGCTCTTTTTTTACATATGGAGATGAGGTCATTCTCTTAAAAGGATTATTTCCCATTCAAATGCTTTTATAATAATCAGTATTACTCCTTGTTTGGGCATCTCAATGTAATGGTTGCAGAAATGTTGAAACTTCCAGCTTTTAAACCTTGTTTTCTATGCTTTTTTTCCTAGCCTGTCGTAAGGAGAAGCCATTCTTTGGTTAAATCAGGTGTTAAAAAACCTTTCATCTATTGATTGTGACTGTTTTAGTTATGATGTCTTGATCTTCAGAAATCGTTATGCTGGCCTGTTTGATTCAAGCATAATGGATGACCTCTTTGAACAGAGCTTTTACAATTGTCTCTATGAAAAATTTCTAAGGTTTTCACTTGACTAAATTTTCCCTGGCAGTTCTGAATTCAAGAAATAATTATCTAAAAGCTCTGAATTGCTATATTGATGCTGATGCAAATAATAAATTGACTCAATATTTATACTAGTCATCATGCATGTGTTTTATCATACACATTCCTTCTGTTAATCTCTGTGTGGTAACATTTTGTGCAGAAAAATCATCCAAGAATCAAAACCGTTGTCAATAAAGTTGGAACCATCACAAATGAATTTCGTGTGCCAAAGTTTGAAGTTTTAGCAGGAAAAGATGATATGATTACAGAAGTAAAACAATATGGGGCAACTTTCAAGCTAGATTACAGTTTGGTTTATTGGAATTCAAGGTTGGAACATGAACACAGAAGGCTGGTTTCTCAGTTCCAAGCAGGGGAGACCATTTGTGATATGTTTGCTGGAATAGGTCCTTTTGCTATTCCTGCAGCACAGAAAGGATGCATAGTGTACGCGAATGACTTAAATCCTGATAGCGTTTACTATTTGAAGATAAATGCAAAAATCAACAAGATTGATGATCGCATTCGCGCGTACAATATGGATGCAAGAAACTTTATCTCCCACTTGATGGAAGTCCCTAAGACTAGTGAAACATGCAAGATACACGAGTATTCTGAATCACATTTAGGAAATGGGAGGTTAGCTGGTAATATCTTTTGTAGTCAATAATTACAAAGCATCAATTAGTGTGAAATAAATGAAAACATGTTTTCTGATCCCAATATTTCCATTGTAGTTGAAACAAAAGACCTTGGAGATAGCATTAACACCAGTGTGGAGGATGCCCAAGGTTCAACGAGAAATGTTACTACATCTGTGACTGCTGGTAAAAGATCTTCTGATAATCTTCAAGAAGGTATTCTTGAGACTATGTAGTAAAACATTTGGCTGTTGCGATATGTAGCAGTTTTCAGTTCCAAACTTAGAAACTCATAAAACCATATTGTCTAGTGTCTAACACTATACCATCTTCCTGAAAGCGTTGATTCTGATATTCTATGTGACTGAAGCTTGAATTTAAAGCGTGCAATTATTTTCCTTGTCACAGGTACCACTGAAGATGGTAATAAGAAAGGAAGCACAAACAAGAGAATAAAGGGCCCTGACATTTCTGACACCAAAACATGGGAACATATTGACCATGTAATAATGAATCTACCTGCATCTGCTATTCAGTTTCTAGGTAGGGATTCCATCTGATTTGAATATTTTTTTCCTAACTCATTAAGCCATTTTTACCTATTAGATGGTACTTTTTGATGCATAACCAAAAGAAAAGAAAAGGACACTCTAGAACAAGTCCAATATTTTTGTCAATATCAATAATAGAAAGGTAAACAAGTAAGGACTATAATTGATTAATTCTTGGCTGTTTTCTGTGTGAATTATTCTAGATAATTGGATCCATCTTTTACTAGCCTCTAGTCTCAATATTTTAAGACTACAATCTGACATCATAAGTATCCTTACAGATGCATTCAGGGGATCAATCCAGAGGAAGTATTGGCAGGGACATCTACCATGGGTCCATTGCTATTGTTTCATTCGTGCAACTGAAACTCCTGAATCTATATTAGCTGTGAGTTCATTTGTTGCTTATTGCTTTACCCCCTGCCCTTCCCAGGGTTTTCCTCAGAAAAGAAATCTTGCAATTTTAAAAAATAATAGCCGTCTCATTGAGTTGTGGCTCTTGAGATCTTCTGCTAGTTAAGATGAGTTTAGGCATTTTTCTCCTGTTAGATAGCTGGCTGGGCCTTGGACAATTATTGTATGACAATTGTCTATCCACTGTTTCACCAGTATTTTAGTTTACCACATTCTGTAATTGTGTTAGCATTCAAGGAAATGCCTTCCGATACGCTGTGTTTTTTAAGTAACTGAAGTCCCTTTTATTTCCTCGGACTGTTAAAACTCTTGCAGGAGGCAGAGTCTGCTATAAATGCTCAGATAAAAGACCCGATATTTCATCGGATCAGGGATGTGGCTCCAAACAAGGTACTGATAATTTATTATCGCCATTAAACTCACTTACCTAACTTGAGTAATTACTTGATACATGGAATATGCATGTATAACCATCCACTGACTACTTTATTTTTCTTAATTATGCAGGCAATGTATTGTTTAAGCTTCAGGATTCCAGAAGCATGCTGCAGGGAAGATGTCCAATGACACTATGGTTTGCTTTCCAGTTTAATACCATTTTCTCTTCAGGGTTCAACTGATCCAATGCTTGTGGATGCACGGAAACATGACATTCCTATCTGACCCAGACCAGTATGTTGAATCACACAGACACAGACACAGACACACACACTCTCTCTCTCTCTCTCTCACACACACACACACACACACACACTCACACTCACACTCACACACTTCAAGGCTTTGAGAAATAGAAGGCTAGCCCAAGTATCCGCTTCTTAGTTCAATTTCCTTGAGTAGTGTTATATTTTGGATTTGTAGTATTACATTACACTTTTAAATGTTTAGCCACGTTAGTTCTTGTTCTTCCAAAAGCGAACCATTTCTATTGTGGTTTGTTCTTTGATGCTCAGACAGCAGTGAATTGCGTTAGAATCATGTTGTGCATTTTAGAAATCAAACTGGATCACTACATTACCATTTCATCACGTTTTTCTGAATCCCGGTTGTGCTGTTGTACATGTGGGGATATATGCATGTCCCACAAGGCACGCTTGCGCGCGCGCCCGTATGTCTAACTGTATATAGGCATATCTGCCGAGTTTGTTCTGCAATTTTTCTGGAATCATATCTATAATTGATACCCTAGATTAGTCGACATAACCAAGAGCATGTTTATTATTTGGTCCCAAAAAAAAACGAGCATGTTTATTATATATTTTTTTTTATTTATATGAAATGGCACCAGTTCCTGAGACATTGGGGACAAGGGGTAGTTAAGCTTTATATACTAATATGCTCGTATCCTATGAAGCTTCTTGTGGATTTCTTAATTACTGGACGCGTGTACAGTTAGGTATTTGCTTTTAAAATTCATGTAAATTGAGGATAGCAGTATATCTTGTAGAGTGATCTGGATATGCTCCGTTGTAGACTTGTGGCTGTTTTTAACTTCAAGAATCGAACATTAGGAATAGGAATAATCCTTGATCCATAGAGGTAAATGACAAGCTTGTGGGGATACAATTGACCTCTCACTTGCACAATTTCATGTCACTAGGCTATAAAGTCAAAATAGATAGCTATAAAAAAATTACCCTTTTTAAACTTATATGCTTTGTATTCCTTAAAACAAATAAAAAAGAAGAGTTAAAAGGGAAGAAAAGGACAATATCACAAAAATACAACAACTGATACGGTGGAGCAACATTGCACTCTATCTTGTACCATCCTTGTTTCTTGAATTAAAGATGATAAGATGATAAAATATTTAATTAAAGATCATGAATTATTCAATCAAAATTAGTAAATACTAAATACAGAAAGAGTGTAGAAAAGGCAAGTTAAGATTGTAGTATCTTTCATGTCATGTATATTAACCTGTTTTTCCTTCATTTTTTTTTCTTCTGTATTTCTAATGAGTGTTAAAGAGACAATTCTTGATCCTTTCTGCCAAATATATTTATCATTTCATACTTTTTAGCAGTTTCTCCAGTTACGTGGCTCAACGTATGACATGCTGGTAATTAATAACTTCCCAGAGTCAAAAAAGAATATGTATTGGCATAAAAGTGTACCTTTTGGATCATTACATCATATTCTTATACCATGAATACGTTACTTGCATTTAATTCTTCAACCTGACACGTTGGATTTAGGTCAGATTGATTTGAACTATGAACTTATTTCATTTGTTATTATGAGTAAGACCAACGACTGAGGACTGATTTGTTTCATATTCTTGCTTATATTCATCCTATTCTGGTCATTGTTATTACATATATACGAAGAAATTAATAGTCTATATTTATATTTGTAGATAATCACACAAGCTAAGCAATGTATTCTTCTTCTGTGTTTTTCTTTTTGGGTAAAAATTATTATTCTAATCAGTGCTTGAAAGTTTCTACTGGTCTAAAGAAATTATGCTACTTTGAAATTCTACACACACCAGTTACGTAGAGATGCTGTTTGACTAACCTGCAGCAAATACTTATGTGAATCTATACCAATATATTATAAAGTAAAACAATTTGTTTTCTTATTGTAGAATTTCATTAAATTTGCCATTCACTTGCTTGCATTTGAACTCAAACCTTGTGGCTTTGTTCTGTTAATCACTAATATTATTGAGATTTTTTTTGCTACAATATTCTTTTTAATTTGTCATTGATCCAACTTGGTGTGCAAGGAAAACTCTAAAATTGCGACTCTTAAAAGAATCAAAGGGAGCTTCTTCTTTTTCTTTTTTTTTTTTTAATTTTTGGGTGGACATGCATTCCTAGTCAAATGAGCAAAGGAATAGGATATTCTATTTGTTGTGTCCAACTGTCCATAAAATGTTCATTAATCATTGGACACAAAAGGACAATGGTGAAGCCCAATGGATGAACCAACACAAGAAGAAATTACTGTGAACATGCCTCAAAACGTGTCCCAATTTGTTGTTTATCTAAAGCGATTACTTAATTCATGGCTTTTTTTTCGATGACCTTGATTAATCATGCTGCCACGCACGCTCTTTTTCTCTTGAATCACGTAAATAAATGTGTGTGTATTTATTATTTGTGCTTGCCAATGAGCTTTAGCCCAACTACTTTATAAGAGATAAATTAGTTTTGAGAAAAACAGTAAATATAAATTGCTTAGTTTTCCCAATTTCTTTAAAAGTCAACTAGGTCTTAATTGTTATAATTGATTTTGATTATAGCTAAAAAGAAACATTGAAAGATAAAAATCATGGTTTTCTTTTTCTTTTCTTTCTTTCGCAAGGTATCCCCAGCCTGATAGGTTAAGGACTAATCATTCGCTCATTGTGGGTTCCTCTATGGGAAGGAAAGCTAGCCAGGAGATTTAATATTACTCCACTCCCAAAGCTAGGGATTGAACCCCTGACTGAGGTTAAGGGTGGAAAAGCTCCTACCGCTTTACCACACGCTTTAAACCAGGGTTCTCTTAAAACATATCCAAACATCTTTTTTTTATTAACTAACTAAACTAACTCCATTAATATAATCAAATTAGCTAAATACTCCCTCCAGTTTTAATTATAAGGTCTAATTGACTTTTATTAAAGAATTTTAACAAAGCTAATTATATTACTTAATCATATCATATATTGTGTTTTATTATATTAGATATTAGTTCGTTAAACAATATAGTTTAAAGAAAAACGAGAAATTTTAATATTTTAAAGTAATGTAATAGGTTTTCTTAAGATTTTCTAAGGTATTAAAAACTGGACTGATCACTAAATCGGTTGAGACATTGGGTCAAGGGTTAGTGGGTCTGGATAACCAACCCGTGGCTAAACCAGTGAAAAAGTCAAAATTTTAAATTTATTAATATGAAATTCTAAAGGGGATGGATTTTTTTTTTTGTGAAAAATGATTAGAACCGGTTCAATTACCAGACCAAGTCCGATTCACCTCCGAGGTTGATTGGTTCAGACCAGGTCAACCCGATCCAGTCCAAATATACAAAATTCAGTGAACCGGACCATACATTTGACCGGTTCACCGGTTTCTGGGCTGAACCGGCTGGTCCGGTCCAATTTTTTATTCCATGAGATTTTCCAAAAAAAGTCATTTGCACCTTTAGGACCGGAGGGAGTATATCTTATACTCTCTCCGATCCTAATTATAAAACTTAATTGGAAATTTGATTTATTCCTAAATATAAGACATCTATCCATATTGTCTCCCATAGTTGATCAATTTTTCTCAAATTATCTTTATTAATACTCTCTTATCTATTTGTGATTATTCTAACGAGAGAGTAATTTTGAAAGATTATGTCATATTATAACCATTAACTAATTTAACTAATATTATTAATCCTTTTAAAGATATGGAAGAGATCTTATAATTAAAAATGGAAGGAGTATTAAATATGATATTTGGATGAATTCTTGAGATACCGCGCGCGATTATCCAAGCAAACTCCTCCGGATTCATTCATGAGCCCTCTCCACAACTCTATATATAGTCACCTTTTTGTAAAGCTCTATTTACTCTCCCAAAAAAGAAACAGTCAAACTCATAATTAAAGCATAATAATTATGCAATCCCGAAACATCCTGAACTCTGGAGGCAGGATTTTCAGACCCTACTGCCCTTCACCAAATCTTCGCAACAACGATGGCTGCGATGTGTTCATCAGTCACAGAAGCATAGATACCAAAAGAACTGTCTCCACTCTTCTCTACGACCACCTTCGTCGGCTAGGGCTTTGCCCTTTCTTGGACAACAAGACTTTGAAGCCTGGCGATAAGCTCTTCCACAAGATCAACAACGCCATCTTCGAGTGTAAGCTTGGTGTCGCCGTCTTCTCTCCTCGCTACTGTGAGTCTTTCTTCTGCCTCCATGAGTTGGCCCTCATGTTGGAGCGTCAGAAGAAGCTGATTCCAATTTTTTGTGATATTAAGCCGTCGCAATTGAGGGTCAACACCGCCAAGTTGTCGGTGGAGCCGGAGGAGCTCCGCCGATTTAAGTGGGCTCTTGAGGAGGCTAAGTACACGGTCGGTCTCACCTTCAACTCCGCCACTGGGTATGAATATAAATATATATATGCTCAATTAACTAATTAATTAATTATATCTAATGATTTTTATTCTCATCATATATATTTTTAGAACAGGAGGGAAAAATATATTTTTGTGTGTGGACATGCAGGAACTTTTCAGATATTGTCAATTGCGCTTCTGAAATCATCATCAGCACCCTGATGGACCTGGAGGATGAAGAGAAGTTGCCAATGACTGTTTGAACATTAATATATAATCATTGAAAAATAATATATAATTAAATTTATATATTACATATATATTTTTCCATCCTTATGATTTTTGTGGATGTAAACGCCTTCTCGATCGCCCAGGTGTCGATGATGCACACAACATGTTGTATATACTGTTTTAGGTTTTTATATAATTTTTTTGTTGTTGTAATATATATGTTTGTTCCTCTAGCAATTACATACTGTACGTATTATCAAAGGTATGTAAAAATGTTGTATCTAGGCATGTGGTTCTGGAATTCTGGCTCCTCTTCCACTCTTAATTTTATGGGAAATCTAAATTTTCACTGCTCAATACGTTTTTTTTTTTTTTGCCTATAAAAGTTGGACTTGATGTGTTATCATTGTCGGGCATATACACGTATTATGAGACAAGTTTAAGCAAAATTAATGAAGAACAATGCTATGAATATTTTATAATTGTAGGCACACATATTAGTTAAGAAGGAAAAATTGTGTAATAATACAAATGTTTCCTTCTTATGTGAAGAATATATTATTATTATCCATCTATCGGTTTTATATGAACAATTAAACAGTATGTTTAATTCAAAAGTAATACTCCTCTGCCTAGCCCAAAAAAAAAAACGAGAGAGTAATACTAGTCCTATATATAAGGTAAAGAGAAGAAAAATTTTGGTTATATACATAAAGCAATGAGAGAAAACTTTCATACAAATGTTACACATACTCTCTCATATATTTTTTATTTATTCTCTCTCCTACTATTTTTTTATAAATAGGGCTATATTTAAAAAAGACATGACATTTTTTTATACATTTATTGTTTTAAACTAATCTTAACCACCCTCTGTTTTCCGCAATGAGAAAGAAAGTTGCTTTTAAAAATTATCGAGGGGAATATATTAAATAGGGGTAAATTTAGAAAGTTGTTGAATTTTATAAAAAAATTAATGAAGTTTAAGGGTTTCCTCATTATGAAGAAAGTGCTAGAAGTACCTTATATTAGGATTAGAGAAGTACTCATCTGGTCCTATATATAAGGTAGCGAGAAAATGTTTTTTTTATCCCATTTATAAGACATCTCATTAAAATTTTGATGTAAATGTACACTTTTATCCTCCATTTATTAATTTGTTAAATTTGTTTTCATTTAGTGGTAGAGTTAGAAAATTGTTGAATTTTATAGTAAAGTTAATAAAATTTAAGGTTTTCCTTTATATGTGTGACAAAATATTAGAAGTGCCTTGTATATAGAAACAAAAGAGTATTTAATATAATACGTTTTTGTTTCGTGGGGGAAAAAAATAATAGGGTTTTGTTAGCCGGCTTGAAATGTTTGAAGAAATCAAAGTCAAACTCACCTTGTCCAAGAGAAATGAACAATCCAAGAAGCTTTGGAAATTAATTCCAAGCAGAGGGGCCATCTATTTTCATAATTATTTATTTGATAAAATATTTAATATTCTATTTCAGAAAGCTTTCAGAATTTTCTTGCAGCCACCATTACCATCCTTGTGATTCAAGACATTGGTTAAGATCTATGAAGGTGTACAGCTAATCAGCTGAAATAAATAAATAAAACATTATCTCACCTTTATTCATGGAAATTTTACAAAGAGAGTCAATCTCTCCACCCTCTCATTTTCCCATAAAAATATTACTTTCTCCTGATCTTTAATATAAGAGTTGATTAAATTTTTTTTTTGAGATATTAAAAAATTTAAATACACCATTTAATGAGAGTATATATTATGCATCATTAGATCATAAATCAACTATTTACTGGTCTAAATTAGGGGTGTTCATGGGATAGGATGAGATGGGATAGGATAAGTCTATTCCATGTTCCATCCTATAAAAGGACTGGTACAACAAAGTTAACTTCAGAATTGGGTGACATCGGGATTAGGATGGGATGAGTACGGTAACATGATGTCCCGTTTATGATTTTTTAGGACCTTTTTTTCTTATTAAAAATAGTATATGCAGATTTTCTTTTATATAACTAATATTTATCTAAAAATTATTTTAGTTATATTTAATAAAGTTTTTATATTAAAAATAAACTTGGTATATGATAATATATCTAAAAAAAATTATATGATAACATCATTCTATATAAATAATACCTATCTAAAAATATATTAGTTATATATTTAATAGAAATATTAGATTTTCTGGTAAAAAATATAAATATTAGTATATTATATATGTTAATTAAAATAATAAAAAAATAATTTCAGAACGGGACAAAAGGCCGAGATGGGACAAAACTTGTCCCGTCCCAAATTATTCAGGACATGATTATCCCATATCAAAATGACCGGGATCATGACAAGACAATCGGAACAGGATAAAATTGAACATCCCCAGTCTAAACATCAGTACTCCACAAAATAAGTTAACTAGTTACTATCAATATGAAAATAAGAAAAAAGTCCTAATGAATTGAATGAGGACCTAAACTTAACCGGAGAAATTCAAATATAAATATTTTTTGCCCGGGAATTCAAATAAAAATATTAACTAAATGTCGATGTAAATTTTAAATTTAATCTAAAAGGATATGAAAAATGAAACAGTTAATTAAACCAACTAAATTAAGTAGAAACAAAATGAAAATGTAAGGCAAAGGTCCCGGGTAATTTCCTGCAACAATATTAATAATGGCGTGAAGAATGAGGATGTTTAATAAGTTGAAATACATGGGAATTGAAAAGGCACGTTTCTAGTTAATTATTCATATTAACACTTTTGTTTTTTTCCCGATATTCATATCAACACTTAATTTAAGTCTGAATGTATAAATATTAGAACATTGTATAACTAAAACTAAAACCTTGTATAAATATTATAATATAACAGGTTTTATGGAAAGTTTTTCTTTTTCATCTAGTATCTCTATAACTAATTAACTTGAATTTTCTAACTAATTAATCAAACTCTTAAATAATAACGTCGGGAATAATGTTGATATTTTAGAAGAAATAAATATTTTTTCCCTAAGCACACGTATCTTCCTATTTAAGGCAATCTTATTCAAGGCATTGTTAAACACTAATAGCCTGTTTGGTTCGATTTCATGGGAGATGATTATATGTAATCACAATGCAATATATCAATTACATCATTTAGTTGAGTTTCCATAATGTAAACTAGATTACAAAATGTAATATTAATTACATCATTTGATGTAATGAAGATTACATTGCTATGAGTGATTAATAGGAATGCATGCATCCTGTAATCAAATGAAAAAGACTCTATTGCCATTATAATTTTTAAATTTGACCAAAGTGCCAATCTATAAATATTTTTAAATATTAAATATTACTACCATTAAATATCAAAAATATTAAGTAATTATATACTCCAATATTTTTTTAAAAAATTTCCCAAATACAAAAATTTTAAAATATATATTCCACCATTAAAAATATTAAAATATCCTATTAAATAATATTCTCACTATTAAATGTTAAAAATTACCATGAACCCAACATATATTTAACATAATATTTTCACCATTAAATATTAAAAAACTATTATATACTCGACGTGTACCCTACACAAATTGAAAACATTACCATAAACCCAAACTGTAAGTATATTATACATATATGTATAGATAAGGGTAATTTTGTCTCTAACTATATTATTCTCATATATTATCATGTGACATGTAATCCAATCAAACGTTTTTATGTATATGCATCATATTTCTCTAATGATGAATCAAACAAATTTATAAAATCATCATTACATCATATTAAATTTAATCACATTACCTTTTCTATGAACCAAACCGGCAGTAAGTATTATTTATGTTAAGAAGGGACATTTTAATCAAAATCACATCATATCAATGCTGTGATTTAATTATTCAACATCAACTAATGGTTATGCTGAAGGAAAATGAATCTCAAAACTGAGAAATACGTTTATGCAGTATAAGGGGGGTCCTGTAGATTTTCAAAATCAAGGGAGGTTTTTGTAATTTACAATAGACAGGAGGTTTATATATTTCACCTTTTTTTTTTTAATTTTAATGAGAACTCGGAACTGCATACTTCATTGTTCATTAAAAAATTATGAGAACCAAATTTACTATTCGACATGCACTGGAAAAAACACACGCTTCCACGATTCACCAGCTCTAAACTAAAGGCAGGGATAACCTGAAAAACACAAATCATTCCACAAACCTCGATCTAACCTACAACTTCCTTTTGTAGACGTACAATTGTTTGAATAAACAAAAATCAAACACTGAAAGAGGGGGGGGGGGGGGGGGGGAAGAGAAGCAATAATGTCTATATCTACAAATAAATGATATAGATTTTATAGCAAGTCTCACTGTTTAAAAATCATATTTAATTTAGCTTACCCAATACTACATTACAAAATATGGACGGCGGTCTAATTACAAGATTGACAAAAATAACTTTCAAGAGATGAAAATATATACTAATGATGCCATTATGCTAATACAGGTAATATGTACAAATAACACTACCAATACAACAATCGCTCGAGCCAACCGTACACAAATACCCTCACCTCTTCAACCAATTCAAGCACAACATTTCAAGCTTGGAGTTGATTCACCGCCTTACTACAGCATACAAATCAAATACCATCATTGGATAATTAAATACATACGGAGCATCCCTCACCGAAGAAACCAAAAGCTCAATTCAAGTGGTTCGGAAAGAAGCTGCTCGATCCACCTCAGTGAAAAGGCTCATAAGAACCAACTTGTTTGGTTTTGGGGAGACCACTGCAAATGCCTTTTACCACTGCAAATGCCTTTTACCATACCTTTGCCTATGCCTACATAGGCATCTTCAAGTTGCAGATCCAAAGCGAGTAGTTGCTTCAGTAGAGCCGGTTGATTCTGGCGATTCTGTTGATGAAGCAGTCAATGAAGAAAGACTCCGTATCATTTCAAGGAAATTAAACTCCAAATTGCAAAGTGCGAGCAGCGATTGCAGATTTGCAGAAATAGTGGATCCTAGACCAACTCCAGCAACTTGAAAATTGGACACCATAATTCTCCACATTCAATGAACATAGCTGTCATTAGGATGCAAATACAATAAGCCAGTGGATGAAGAAATATGAGCAACACTTTGTACAATAACATGCACAAGTGGATAGACAAAGGCAAGTAGCCAAGAATTCCACCACAGATGCGTTGGGTAGAAAGACACTTAGGCCATGTTTAATAGGGCTGAAAATGATTTCAAGAAAGAGAGATATATAGAGATTTCAAATCCTCGCCAAAAAATAAAAAGGACGGAGAGATTCCTTATCTTGATGTTTGCTACACATTATTTAAGAAATTCATCCTTCCCTCATACAAAAGTAGCAGGCCTCCTTCACTTATGTCAAGGAAAGCTGCTTCCTACCACAGAATAAAAAATGTCACCAATTTTGCCCTCACCGATAAAATAATTTGACTATGTTGCCCCCACTTACTGCATGTTTGGTAAACCGATTGAGAAGCCTATAAGTGCTTATGCACAAAAGTCAAGACAAGACTTCTCTTACACACTTTTTTCGTATTCTGTAATAAGTCACTTATAAGTCATCCCAAACATGCACTTAATATAAAATATTTTATCTTTTAAATTATTGACAAAGAATATCATTTTATATAAATATTAAATGTCATTTCTATTGAAAATATCAGTCTCCTATTTTATATTGAAATAGAGTTCATGACTTTTACAACTTGGATACTTTCATTAGGGATATTCGTGTCATTTGCTCACCTTGACTCTTAATTTTTCTTTTGTGATTATTTCATATCAACCTTCCTACGCAAAATATTCATTTACCTACTTTTCTTGTCTCCCGTATGCATAATTAACCCCCAACTAAGTAAGAATGACACTGGACTTAGCCCCTACTCAAGACTTCTGCACCGATTGCATATAATGAAGTTCAGTATTCACCTTTCAGGGATACCAACTATATTTTCTCGCCTGGAAAAGTCAATCAGTCATGGCATTCTTAATGCAAATAATGGTGCTATGTGTAAGAAACTGAGAGCAACAAAATCAATTAATATGAAATAATTATTACCCAAGTGTTCTGTACTTTAATATGGTCAGCTAAATTCAACCCCTTCTGGCAAGTACATACGGAGATGCAGAACCAGAGAATGTGAAAAGTGGCCTTTGGACAAATTGATGGTTTAAAAGCTGAGCAGCAGTAGGACGATCATCAGGACTGACTTGAAGACATTGCATGATAAAATCTTGTGCATCTCTTGAAAGAGAGTCAGGAACAAGAGGGCGCTCACCCTTTCCGATTCTAAACAAAGCCTGCATCTGTTCTCAGAAGTAAATATTCATGAGTTCAAAACCAGGCAATATCGTAGGTAATAATAAAATAAGAATTAAACATTTATTTATTGATGCAACTATATGTTAAGAAATAAATTTATAGCCAGTAATGGAGATTAACAGAGTCAGTTATAGCAGGGCATTGGGGTAGTTAGTCCTTATGGCAAGCCTTGGCAGTATAGAAGGACCCAAGTATGAACATAAATGTGGGTTTGCCCCACCTAGTGGGATAAGGCTTTGTTGTTGAATAAAAGAAACCATTCAACAGGGAAGTATGCACCAGGTGCCATCAGAGCATGGGTGGTCCCATGAGATGGAGCTTCTGTAGAAAGTTCAAAATGATCATGCAAGTAATGTTCGCAGACATGAGTGCAAATATCATGAAAGAGAAACTAGAGGAAGTAGTAACACAGGTGCACAAATTGATGTTGGAGCTGGAGAATGAGACACATGCTACCATTCCTCAAGAACATCTGATCATGTTGTTAAAACTGGCCACTGTTTGAGGGCTTCAACAGCTACAATAGCGATCGCTAACATGTCACCTGAATTGCTGAACAATAGCCATGACTTGCGAGTTAGCTACGCATGAGCTCATGATAGCAACCCACTATTAACTTACTCCAAGAGAAAGAAACGGACCAATTAAGACTTAGAAACTAATGTTTAATTTCCTTAATTTTCCTTAATTTTTATTCATTGTTATTTCTATTTAATATTTATTGACCAGGTCTTTTCTCAGTGGAATAAGTGGAGCAACTCCACTAGTAGTCACGTAGGTGTAGTGTCAGTTATTTTTGCTATTTTTCAGCTTGTGTCAATTAAAGAAAAACCCAAAAAATATGCTCTGTAAGTTATAAATAGGCCTTGGCCATGATCAATGGAAATCATCAAATTTACAGAGTGAAGTATTATTGTGTGGAGATTCTCCTGGCTATTAGAGGAATCCAAGCAAGATACTTCCTTGAGATTCTTCTTATAGATTTTTCCTTATCCTACCTTGAAAGCCCATGGTTACAACCAGATCATCTTAGGTAAATCCTGAGGCAAATGTTAACCCATTTGGCCAAGATCCCTTGGCAGCCATTGCTTCTCGCCTAGAGACGCTAGATCTGCTAAGTGACAAGGTCGCTGCTTCAGAAGCTAAATCCAGAGGGAAAGGGACATACCGTCACTGGGCACACGATAGTGATGATGAATCAGATGCATATCGAAGACACCCAAAACCACCCCAAGTCAAACTCGAATTGCCTAAATTCAGCGGCGGAGATCCTCGTGGGTGGATACTTAAAGCCGAGAAATTCTTTCGTTATTACGAAACTCCCGAGGATGACAAAGTGGATATTGCATCCATGTATTTGGAAGACGCATTGGATCTTTTTTCCTGGACTATTCGCGAGAGAACATTGTCATATTGGGATGAACTAGTCAAGGCCCTCCAGCAACAATATGGCCCTCCGGAATACCAAAATCCTGATGAATATCTATGCAGAATTAAGCAAACAGGATTTGTAAATGAGTATAGGGCAGAATTTGCGAGACGCTCGGCACATGTAAAAAATTGGCCCGATCACTGCTTGCTTGGAGTTTTCATAAATGGAATCAAGGAAGAACTCAAAGCTGATGTGCGCATTCAGAAACCACATTCACTGTACAGGGCAACTAGTTTGGCTCTCGAATATGAGGCCAAATTGGCGAAACAGAGAGAACCAAAGAAATCTGCCACCATAACCCGATCCAACTACATAGCCTGTGAAGATAAGCAATACCCTACCCAATACTCCTACCCAAACCGGAATAATTTGGCTTCCACCTCGGGTACAAAATTCCCATCCCACTCCGCATCAGTGATTCAACGTCGTCAGGATAAAGGGCTGTATTTCCACTGTGGAGACACATTCAGACCTGGGCACGATTGCACAAGCACCTTCTCTCTTATGGAAATCACAGAAGATGACGAAGAGGTTATTGCTCCTATCACAGATCCAAATGAGCAACACGAAGGAGAGGCCATGGCAAAAATCTCATTCAATGTAATCCTGGGGAAAACTTCTGCATCAACAATGAAGTTGAAAGGGAAGGTCAAAGATCGTTCAATCTTGGTTGACAATGGTTCAACCCATAACATCTATCTGAAGAGATTGTCGCCGACCTCAAAGTCCCAATTCAATGCACAGCAGCTTTTGGGGTTCAGATTGGGGATGGACAAGTGGTGAAATGTGATCGTGTCTGTTCAGAGGTGGAGGTGCGTGTTTCTGATTTAACTATTATACAGGAATTCTATCCATTTTCCTTGAAGGGTACAGATTTGGTTTTAGGCATTAAATGGTTAGCATCTTTGAACACTGTGTAAGTAAATTGGAATGAAATGTTCATGGTCTTTTGGTTGGGAGGCAGAAAATATAAGTTACAAAGTTTAAAAGGCAGATCTGACAATTCGATACAATTGAGAAGCATGGCAGAAAATCAGAATCACGATGAGGAGAAAACTATTAAATGGGGAGTGCACCAGCTTTGTCAGGATTTCAATGAGATCTTTTCAGAACCAAACCAATTACCCCCTTCCCGTGGCTTTTATCATTCCATTCCTTTACTACCTGATGCCATTCCTCCAAACTTGAAACCTTATTGTTACCCGCATTATCAAAAGGATGAAATTGAATTTCAAATAGCTGATCTATTGTTACGGGGTTTCATTAGGCCCATCTCGAGTCCTTTTGCAAGTCCAGTATTATTAGTTAGTAAGAAAGACGGCTCTTGGAGACTGTGTGGATTACAGATGTCTCAACAAAATTACCATCCCTGACAAATTTCCTATACCTAATATTGATGAATTACTTGATGAACTCCATGGAGCAATTTATTTTTCAAAGATTGACCTCCGATCAGGGTACCACCAGATTCGAGTTCTCCCTGCAGATGTACCAAAAACGGCATTCTAAACACACTCAGGCCACTATGAATTTGTGGTCATGCCATTTGGCCTCACCAATGCGCCAACGACCTTTCAATTAGCAATGAATAATTTATTTCGTCCCTTCTTGAGAAAGTTCGTGTTGGTGTTCTTTGACGAAATTCTGGTGTATAGCACAACAACACAGCAACATCTGGAGCATCTGCAACTTGTATTTTAGACTTTATAGAATCATTTTTTTATGCTAACGCAAAAGTGTTCCTTAGAGCGTACCTGCATTGATTATCTTGGACATATTGTTTCTACCAGCGGAGTTGAGGTAATGCATGATAAAATTCACGTTGTTGCACACTGGCCCTCTCCCACTTCTGTAAAGGAGTTAAGAGGATTTTTGGGGCTCACAGGGTACTACTGGCGATTTGTGAGAAATTATGGATGCATTGCTAGGCCTCTAACTGATTTGACAAAAAAGGATGCGTTTGTATGGTCTAGTTCAGCACAAAGGGCCTTTGAAAAATTAAAAATTGCACTAACCATGACTCCAGTATTAAAATTGCCAAATTTCATATTCCTTTCACTGTAGAATGTGATACTTCTATGGATGGAATGGTTGCAGTACTCATGCAAAAGGGTCATCCGATTGCGTATTTCAATAAGGGATTCTCTTTTTCCAATCAATACAAATCAACCTATGATCGAGAATTGCTTGCATTAGTGTTGTCACTCCAAAAATGGCGACACTATCTGCTAGGACATCATCTTGTGGTACTGACTGATCATTTCAGCCTCCAACACTTGCTGGATCAACCCGTTCTGACCCCTTCCCAGCAAAGGCTCATGGTAAAACTACTTCCCTTTGACTTTTCTATTACTTATAAATCTGGAAAAGTTAATGCAGCAGCAAATTCTTTATCTAGAAGACCACAATACTCAGATTTCTACCAGCTAGTTATACCCATGGCCACTGAATTGCAAGAACTACCTCAAGCATTACTAGCTGACCCTGAAACCCATAGCTTGATGAAAGATTTACAACAAGATCCGAACAGTCATTCAAAATACCATTTGGCCAATGATCACTTATTTTACAATTCCAGATTAGTAATCCCCAACCATTCAGTCTTATGACACACATTGTTGGAGGAAGCTCATGATACTCTTACGGGAGGCCATGGGGGTTTCTTAAAAACATTAAAAAGGCTGAGTGAGAGCTTGTACTGGAAAGGTATGAAAGGTGATGTCAAGAAGTACATTCAGCATTGTCAGACTTGCCAGCAAAATAAGTATCAAACACTGTCACCAGCAGGACTTTTGCAGCCTCTTCCTATTCCAGATCAAATCTGGGAAGATATCTCCATGGATTTCATTACTGGTTTGCCCAAGTCAAGAGGGTTGGATACTGTTCTAGTGATTGTGGACAGACTCAGTAAGTATAGCCATTTTATTGCACTTTCACATCCTTATTCAGCAAAAACTGTTGCTGAAAGTTGTTGTAAAGAAGTGGTTAGATTGCATGGCATGCCCTGCTCCATTGTATCTGATCGTGATTCAGTGTTTTTAAGCACATTTTGGCAGGAACTATTCCGGTTAAGTAAATCGCGCCAGAACATGAGCACGGCATATCACCCCGAATCAGATGGGCAAACTGAGGTTGTTAATAGATGTTTAGAAATGTATCTTCGATGTTTCACTCATGAACATCCTAAAATGTGGAGTTAATATCTTGGATGGGCTGAATACTCCTTCAACACTAGTTTTCATGTAGCTTCCCCCTTTTAAGCTGGTTTATGGGAGAGAGCCGCCACCCGTTACCTTATGTCAGAGGCAAAACTCTAGTAGATGACTTGGAAGAACAACGCTTTTGAGGGATGAAATGCTTAAGGTGTATCATCAGAATTTACTGAAAGCTCAGCAAAGAATAAAGATCCAGGCAGATAAGCATAGAAGAGAGCTGAGTTTTTAACCAGGGGATGTGGTTTGGTTAAGGTTACAACCTTATAGACAGCAGTCCTTGGCAAAGTGAAAATTTGAGAAGCTGTCACCAAGATTTTTTGGCCCTTTTAAAGTGCTAAAGAAGGTGGGTCAAGTAGCATATCAGCTTGAACTTCCTGCAGGCTCCAAAATTCATTCGGTATTCACGTTTCTCTTCTCTGTCCAGCTCTAGGCCAAAGTCCAGTAAATCTTGATATTCCACTGCCACTTTCTGCTGATTTGGAATTTATGCTGAAACCAACCCAGGTGTTAAAACACCGGTGGACAAAAGAAGGCACTCTGGAACTTTTAATCCTTTGGGAAGCACGCCCACATGAGGATTCTACTTGGAAGCTTGGGAGGACTACGATGCAATTGCTGCGCAATTTCCAGATTTTCGACTTGAGGACAAGTCTTTTTTCAAGAGGGGGAGTAATGATAGCAACCCACTATTAACTTACTCCAAGAGAAAGAAACGGACCAGTGAAGACTTAGAAACTAATGTTTAATTTCCATAATTTTCCTTAATTTTTATTCATTGTTATTTCTATTTAATATTTATTGACCAGGTCTTTTCTTAGTGGAATAAGTGAAGCAACTCCTCTAGTAGTCACGTAGGTGTAGTGTCAGTTATTTTTGCTATTTTTCAGCTTATGTGTCAATTAAAGAAAAATCCAAAAAATATGCTCTGTAACTTGGCCATGATCAATGGAAATCATTGAATTTACAGAGTAAATTATTATTGTGAGGAGATTCTCCTAGCTATTAGAGGAATCCAAGCGAGATACTTACTTGAGATTCTTCTTATAGATTTTTCCTTATCCTACCTTCGATCCTATTTTATTTTGGGTTAGATACTAACAGCTCAACTGAGGAACAACTGGGTTGCCAATTTTTATCATATCACAACTGATTCAGAAGGCAGTATCACCAAGACTCGAGAATGCATTCGCAGGGAAATGGAGTCATCAATGTTAGCTTCTATAACAAAGTATCCAAGACTTCTTTGCCAGTATGCCTTTGCCCTTCAGGTCCCTCCATATCATATCTTCACATTTTAGAAGCCAAAGTCGTAGAACATTCAAGGCATCTGAATCTTTGGGCTAGAGGTGTGTTCAAGGGGTGCTGCAGAAGTGGGGAAGATAACTAGATAACTGGCACAGGGTAATATGTTTCCAGAAGTGGTACATAGGACATTTGGACATGACCAAGAATAATGGTGATAAGGCTACCTTCAATCAGTGAGATAAGAATTAGCCCAGTGGTATTCATGCTATTGAATAAAAAGGGAGGACAATCATCAGTTGCTCCAATGACAGCCAAAAGAAAGAGAAAAATAAGGAGGATCTGAAAATGAACCTCTGTGATCATGACCTCATGTGTAGTCTGGGCTGTTATTCTACAACAGTTCCAAATTTTTACACTTCCATTGTACCACATCTTTAAAGACAGTAATGTACCTAAATTTCTACCAAATGTGAATTGCAGAAGTGGACTTTTTTTGGGATTAAATTGAAGTTTTTCAAAGGGTTAAACAATAGTTCGTTGAGAGCTAATTAAAATCTATCACCAAAATAGAATAAAAGCTTCATTGAAATTGTAGAATCAGAACTGCATTTGAGGCCAAAGGATCACAAGCAGGAAACATGAATACATGATGAAAAGGTCAGGTATTTTATAAAACATTCTAGGTATGAGTTGCTAATTGTAATGGAAATGAAAGTGGCAACAAATGACATACACATTCCAAATGAGAGTATGGAATTTGGCCAGTTAACATCTCAAGCACAGTGCACCCCAGACTCCATATATCAGCTGGAAGTCCATAACCTTGATTCTTCCCTTTCACAACCTGCATATTGCAGCTTATTAAATAACAGCTATGTTATAAAAAATTTGAAATAAAACCTAAGTGCCTAACGTCCCAAAAGGAGGAATATCTGCCATGTACAAGGATTACAGTTTCGTATGAAAAGGAATGTTTTTTCTGATTCATGAAAATTCAGTGAGTCATTAAAAATACACTGCACCACTGTAGTGCAGAAAGAATGCCGCATTACGACATTAGTTTCATTATTTTATATCATTAATCAAATTTTCAGGTGAATAAAATGGATTTAGGTGAAGAGGTCAAAATGAAATGTATGGTAAATGCTTAGGCCAGTAATATGATATATGCATACAACTTAAGTAGCTGTATGACAATCATAAAATAAATTAACCTAGAACCATGTACAAGTGATCCTGAATATGGATGACTGTTCAAGAAAATCCTTTTGAAATAAGAATCATGGGCACTGTAATAGCTCTATTCATAAAGTCAGAGCAATATTATTCCAACAATTCTGTTCTGAAGAGAAGAATAAAAGCAGACCTCAGGTGCCATCCAGAATGCTGTCCCCTTGCATGACTTAATATCATTCAGTTTGGTCGCCTGAAACACATAACTCAAAGTAAGCAACATCCTAAAATGGGAGAGAGAAAAAATTAAGAACATGTAAGAATCAGTAATCTATAATTGAAATAAAAGCACTACATAGGACAAGAGCATAGAAAGAGTTAAAGGACGGGTAAAACCTTTGCCAATCCAAAATCTGCAAGCTTGACAGATCCATTTGCATCTACCAATATATTTGCACATTTAATATCCCTTAAATATGTTTGGAAAAAGTATATCAGTTTTACAAAAACAGCTGGAATGGACATAAATAATACAGAAAAAGCAGGAAAAATGATAGAGAAATAATAAGATATACTCTATTCATTTCAATGTTGTGTATATCTGATGGACCCAAAATTACTGGGACCATGGTTTTGACAACCTATAACAGAAGAAAGGAGACATAAAAGAAGGGATTTGGGCATTAGGAAAGTACATATTAGAGGATGTCAGCAGTGAGAGCCTAGTCTAGAAGAGCCAAGAGAGAAAATCATCTAAATATGCATGCCTCGTAGGGAGGGTTTCAGATAACAGATGGACAAAGTTTGTTAGACGTAGTATTGTAAGGGGTCTGTAAAGAGTAAGGCAAGGGAGATTTGGCTTTTGGTGGAGAATCTCTGGCCTCTCAAAAGTTGATACCATAAATGTAATATCTAACTCTATTGAGAACCAATTTAGTCTCATAATAATAATAATTAATTACCTGTTAATTGATAAAAAAAACTTATGAATTGTTCTCAAATTAACTCATAGCTAACTAAATTATCTATGCATAATTCTTAACAATCAAGTCAAGTTTTTGTACACTCTATATAGAATATCATAAGACAAAGTTATGCATATTCATAGGTTTATGCTAAACACAATAGCTGCATTTCAAAATTTCACATACATGATACATAAACATACAAGTTTCTTTATGTCTACGTTGTCTTTTAACTTGAATCTGTCAATTCCTATTTGGTTATGCATTTTGATATAGGAATTACAGCTTCTTTATAGTTAATAAACCATCCGTTTTGGATGGTCCCATCAATTTCACAAAAGAAACAACTGTTTAAATACCTGTGAATCACATTTCGATTGTGAAGATACTTTAAACCATGCAGAATCTGTCTAGTGTAGGCAGATACTTGTGAGTCTCGAAGATTGTACCGCCGATAAAGATTTGCAAGGGAACCTTTAGTCACTAGCTCGAGAAAAATATACAACTTTGATTGATCCTACAATAAGCAAGAAGCTGTATATAGAGTACAAACCATAGTTCTCTACAAGAAGTCATATGGGACAAAATTGCATGTCATACACAGGATGACAGATACAGAAAAAGAAAAACCCTTTAGTTAACACTTGTTTATAACTGGGAAAAAAATACAAAAACAACAAATTTGATTGACACAGAAGAACTAATAAAATTAATCAATAGGATCATCATCGGCTTTACAACGCCACAAATCATTTATTTATAAAATTGCAAAACATTTAGCCCCTCATTTATACTGGATAAAATCTGAGACTGGCCAAAGTGATTAATGCATCAGCACAGTTGAAACTAATTGATTGGACCATTGCCATGTGCCGTAATTGGCAATGTAACAAACAAATCACAACAGGAAACTAATGCTATCTTCACAAGATAGCATAACAAGATGATAATGCTGTAGTACCTCAAAAATTCACAATATAGTGGTATTTGATTGAGTTGGAATGCTATTTTTCATGTCACATTGAATTGTATTCAGCTACACATCATCTCATTAATTGTAGTTGCATGTAAGCTAAAAGGGCTTCAAATGTAGCAAAGCTAAACCAAGTATCATATAAATTTTGCTAAATGCAGCAGAACTAAACAAATTTTGTCACACACTAAGGTCTCTTAGATTTGAAAATATAGATTCCTTTATGCCACTAAAGCAGAACCCACTTCTTTGACTCAACAAATAAATAAATAAAAATCCAGTAAGTGTTTGAGATTCACAAAACAACAAACAACCCATGACATTAATACAATCTATAAAAGCAATACAACAATGATGTACATCAAGAATCATATCAAATAGTGTAACATAAAAGGGAAAGGAAGAACAGAAAAGGAAGAAATTACCATTTCGGTGCCATAGTATTGAACTATATTCTCATGTTCAAACTGACTCAAAAGAGCAATTTCCTGAGAGAGGGGAAGGGAAACGAAAGCAAAATGAGAGAAAAGAATTTGCAGGAGAAATACCAATGATAGAGTAAATGGAGTTTAGCTAAGAGAAAGCAAAATATTTAGGTAAGAAAATTTATCTTCATTCAAAAAAGTAGAATTTGTTCATAAAAAATTATGAAGAAATGTCTCAAACAGGATTGCCTCCTAATCCTACAATAGGAGGATACCTATGCTAAGAAAAAAAACTGAGCAAATTGAGCTTCTCTCACCTGCTCCAGGCAATAGACACTTTGCCTTCCCTGTTCATCTTGATCAAGTAGTGAAACTTCCTTTACAGCAAAAAAGAATCCATCTCTACAATCGTAATCAAAAGATGCCAAAAAAAATTATTTTTGTTTGCAATGCCCCAAAAAGAATTTGCAGTTAGCCTTAAAGTGAAATGAAATTGACTACTAGATTACAGGCAGATAGACAAACCACTCACAGATACGGTAAAACATATCTGTGGCTTTGCTCTTGAGCTTTATATGGAAACAAATACATAATACGGATGCAATTTGAATTGAAAAATATTAATGATTATAGGGAAAATTACATTGAAGTCCCAAATAAGAGAATATACATCAAAAGGCCCCAAAATAAGAAAATACCACTGTCTGATCCCCAAGATAAGAAAAATATTACTATCAAGTCCCCATTAACAACTCCAGAGTTATTAATGGTGCCCCTGGGGTTGTTAGTGACAGCCTCAGGGGGTCATCATTAACAACCCCTGAGGCGCCACTAACAACTCTGGAACCTGACAGTAATTTATTTCTATCTCAAGACCTCTTTGCGTATATTTCCTTACTCGGGATCTCAACATAATTTTCTCATGATAATATAAGCCAAGCCCCACATCACCATGGAAGAAGGATGCCAACAAAAAAAATTGCATTTAAGACAGCTTCAATTTCAACAAAATGTCCCATTATATCGAAGTTATAAGATCCAGTCCCGTGCAAAATAGCTCATGCACCTGTTTTTCTAATTTCCATCAGTTCACATTTACTGTTTAAAATTCATTTGTGTTTCCAACTTAAGTAAGAAAATGGACAGCCTTAATTTCAGCATAGAATAAAGGGGAAAACAATATTTCTGTTACGATGCTTATATGCAGGAATCATGATCTGCAATATAACAATTAGTTAAATGGCATTTCTAATAGACTAAACCGAACTTTAACTGACACTATCAACAATCATTGGAGCTCCAATAAACAGGCTGCGCACAAGGGAAACTACGAAACAAAGAGCCCTTGGAAGTATGTAGAACCCGGAAGATTTAACGTGTAAAAAATAAAGGCCATTGTAACATTTGAAGTTAGATTATCAACTTCCAACAATAGGATGAGACATGACACAAATGCATGTACTTCTGACTAAAAAATGCACTCACAATAGAATCCACGAAACAGAAAATATCCAAGTAATGAGAAGAACACAAGTCTAGTAAGATATTGGTCCAAAAGAGAGTTAGCAAGACAATAGCCTGTCACATTCAACAAGTATATACCCTTCTTTATATAATGAACAGTAATGAGATTTAGAAACACAGATCTTAATTAATGACAAAACTTAAATGTACTCTCTTGAGGCGTTTGTTATCAAATTGTTAATTAAATTATGGGGGAAAAGCCTCATGAAACGGCTTATGTAATAACAAACATGAACGAACATGGGAAAATGAGAAGTTGAACAAGCTTTGAAAACTTACTCAGAAATTCCTTCATAGACTGAACCAAACGAACCACGTCCCAAAAGCTCACCCTTTTCCCAGCTCGTTATTCTGCGTCTGAATCTTACATTGGGAGATATATTATTCGATGGAGGATCAGTGAAAGTGCTAGAAGAATCATCTTCGTTTGACGTAGTAAACGAACACGATGCCGAAAATTGAGCAACGATCTCCGCAATCTTTGTTGCGTTACCATCCTCTTCTACACTCGGACTCACCTTGCCTTCAACTACCGGTTCTTCTTTTTCCTCTTTTTTTGCTTCTCCTTGCTCTGCTTCTCTTTGTGTTACTTCGTTATCGTTGGACGAGTTCAACTCCCGGTAGTTTCTCAAAGACTGGCTAGCAGCTTGCGGAGCTAAATCCCTTAAAATGTCCCAAGTAGAGCATGTGTTATCAATAACTGGATGCCTCACTCCAGGGGGCGGCTTTAGCATCGGTGGACGTATTCCTTTAATACCTACTCCGACACTGGTTCCGCAAGCACCACCGCCAGCAATGCAGCACCCACTAGTTTCAGCAGGCTCATCTTGTGTTGCCTCATCTAAACATCTAACAGTAACCCTTTCTTCGAATTTGTTACCCAAGTCATCCACTACTGGACTCTCGTCTTGTAATTTCTCGTTCTCCTGACCTTCTAACTCGTTCATCTTCGAACTTGGTGTAATATCCGAAGACGATCTACTTTTCATAGCCTCCCACGCCGCCGCCGGAATGGAGAAGTCTTCTGGTCCGGAAAGCCCCAAATCTCTGCATATGCGATCAACCTCGCCTTCAGCTCCGACAATTCGGAAGCTGGTTCGATCACTGAACTCCATTGATTGAGCGGGGAGGGATCCACACGAATTGTCTAGAGACGACGAAGACGACCCAGCATCATACTCAACGTACTTGACGGCATTGTGGCGATCTAGCCGGGGTTTTCTTCGGCGGCCTTTACTCGGGTCCATGCCCTCGCTTGCCTTTCTGTGACCGAAAAACCGAGGTAGGTGATGCATAGAGAACCAAGTCCATCTAAGAGCATGACATAGGTTTTGATCAGGCGTTGTGGGAGGAATCTAGAAACAGCTTGAAACTTGTTTGACCATATGAGGAAAATTGAAGAAATCTGAACTTGGGCTTCTCTCGCTGCTAAGAGAACAGTGGTTGTCAACGCTTCGGTGGGAGGCGCAGGCGCTGAAGGGGCAAACGCTCACCGTAGACAGCGCCAACGCCGACGAGGGGATGCGAGGTGAAATGGTTTAGTGAAAACGTAAATTGAGCACAGGTACTTAACTGGTAAACGCCGGCGCCAAAAAAAGGCTGAAAACGCGGCACCACGTGGATAACTTCAGTTTGCCCATGTGGCTTTTCTTGTCCACCTGGACTAAAATAGATACATATAGTTTTTTTTTTTTGCCAAAAGATACATATAGTCATATTTACCTCAAGAATCAAAATAACAAATTAATAACAACTATATTGAATTTTTTAAATTACTCTGCCTAATCATTATCAAGGTGATTCTTTAAAAAAGAAAAGAAAGTGTAATGACTTTAATGCCCATAAAATTAATAAATTAACTAGTGTGTGATTTTTTTATAGTATTTATTTTATTGGTAATATTAATTTACCAAGTCAGTTACTGATTTTTTTCTTTTTTGCCAACACCAAGTCAGTTACTGACTAGTGATTACACACTTTTTCAAAACACTTCACAGTATATAAACAGACAGTCTAGGGTGCGTCATGCATGGATACAATGATCCATGCAATGACTCATTGGGAATCTCAGTAAAAGACTAAATAAAAGAATTAATATCAGAACAGTCCATAAACAAGTAAATATGCCATATAAACAAGCATTTTCCTTGTTTATGGACTGCTCTGATATTAATTCCCTTATTTGGTCCATAATTGAAATTTCCCCCAAGTCATTGGCATTCTATTTTGGACAAATGGGTAAATTTATTCATAAACTTTTTTCTAAAGGGTGTCTGGCATCATAATTTTTTTTATGGATAAAAATATACATAGACTTTTAAAAATGAGACAAATTTAAAAATCCGTACATTTCAATTTCTAACTCCGTTAAAGGGTAGAGGGCAAATTTAACCGTGAACTTCCCTTGTATGGATGCCTGACACTATAAATTCTTTAAAAAATGGGGCAGATTTTACAATCTATCCATTGAACCTCATTTATTCTTGAAGTAAGACCTGGCTCTCCATGCTCCCCCACCTCTCTCATCCTGTTCCACCACCTCTCGCCATCAACCTCGAGGTTTCGTAAAGATCTACCTCACAAGCTTCTCATAGGCATGAGTTTGATCTTTGTCACCATCGCTTTCGTGTTGTTTTCTTTCTCCATTGTGTTCTTCTTCGTCCTCAAAGACAAGTTGAAGCAAGTCGTTTTCTTATTCTATGTACTGTGTCAAAAAATCTCCCATAATAAATTTGTGTTTTATAAACATTTTCACGGAGGTGTAACAAACCAAGCCTGGCTCTGGTAGGGAAGAAGAATAAGCAGTACAAATTATGGGTCCAATAAATCTTGAGGTTGATAGCGGAAGGTAGTGAACATAATGAAAGAGGTGAGGGAGCAGAAGAGAGTCAGGTCTTACTTCAAGAAGAAATGAGATTTAATAGATGTATTGTTAAATTCGCCTCCTTTTTAAAAGTTTATGGTGTTAGGCGTTCATACGAGAAAAGTTTATTATTAAATTTGTCTCATTTTTAAAAGTTTATGGTGTCAAACGCCCTTATGAGAAAAGTTAATGGTTAAATTTGCCCCTACCCTTTAATGACATTAACAACGTTAGAAGTTAAAATACACGGATTGTTAAGTTTGCCCCCTTTTTAAAAGTTTATGTATATTTTTTCTCCTTTTTAAGAGTTTATGTATATTTTTCTCCCAAAAAAGTTTATGGTGTCAGGTGCCCATTGGGAAAATGCTGATGAGTAAATTTGCCCATTTGCCCTTTTAATTTCATTAAAGTCATTTTTAGATTTTTTTTCAATGTCAACTAACGTCTTTTTAATAATTGAGTCTGATTTTCCCAATTTAAATATTTAATATAAATTCATATCTTTGTGAGGTACAAGTGACATTCTCCGGAAAAATTATTGAAAATAATAAGTAGGTGTTATAAGAAACAAATATCTCTTTATTTGGGATTGTGGAGGCCAAGAGAAGAAGTGAACTCGTATACCAATGGGCCACTGGATGTAGACATAATTAAAATTCGGTGGTTTCACCCCAGTCCTTATATGTAGGTTAAACATGGGATGAGCACATTTGTTTACAAAAATAATTTTGAGAAAATTTGATAATGATTTTTTTTTTTTGGTATTTAAAGAGGCTACCAGAAAAATGTTATTAACTTTTTTTTTTATTGTGAAAATTAGACGTTGGAGTTCACAAATAGATCAACATTTTTTTCCGAATTGCTTTTTTATCTTTGATATGACATTATAATCGTAAAATGCTTTGATAGCTGCAAACGGACATACTCAAGTTCCATAGTGAGTTATAGTGTCTTTGATGATATCCGTTTGTGTGTGATGGGTGTTAATGAGTTTATTATCCAACGTTCAAAATTGCCAAGTTTTTACTTTTAATTACTACATTTGAAGTCTTGAATTCAATTACATTTAAAGTGGTCATGTGCTCAATGGTATACTAAGTGGTGGCCTATATAAAGTGTTTTGAGTTAGAGGTTCAAGATACAACTTGCTTTTGAACTCTCAAGCCTTTTTTTCTTTTAGCATAATGTTATACTTTCTGAATTCAATTATCTTTTATAGTTCTGCTCACCTTGTCTTGTAAGAAGGATTCGTTTAATCTTAAGGAGTGTTGTGTCTTATCTGTAAGTAGTCGTAGAATAGCTCTTAAAGACAGTATTTTGAGGCATTACTCGAATC
>JBAGKO010000014.1:13986178-13998534 GCA_037177275.1 Acacia concinna
ATAAATTTCAATCATACCATTATATTTCTGAAATTAGGATTTCTAGACAGAATTTTCACCCAACTTTGAAAATTCATATCTAATTTTACAAATATCCAATTGAAATGATTCCAAAGCTCAAATGTTCCTTATTAAGTTTAGTTTTAGGTAAAAAACTTTCTTAGTTCAATTGGAATCAGAAAATTTCTAGTAATTTCATTTTTTAACACTGCTCCAGAAACTGACGAATTTTACTGGCCAAACTTCAAAAATTTATATCTCTTAATATATACATCCAAATCATGAAAATGATAGATCAAATTAAAGCTTGACATGTCTAGTTTTAAACTGAAAGATTTTATGATTTTTGGACATAATTTGCCTAGGATAAATTGACGTACAATAATACTGCTGCTAGTCTTATTCAAGAAATTAGTCAAAACTTACTTTGGTTGATTGTTACACCAAAATCCACCATTTTATTCCCTTATCTTGTCATCTACTTAGGGAATTTGGTGAATAAGAATTTGGGATGTTACACATTTCTTACTTATTTTTAAACAAAAAAATTCTTTTAAAAATTTCATCATAAGTCACTTTTCTACTTATCTTCCAAACATGTTTTACAAAAAAAAAAGTCACTTCTACAAAATCACATCCAAATATAACAACTTCTGATAAGTTACTTTTTTTTAAGCTACTTTTCATAAGCCCATAAAAAATAAATCACTTAAAAGAAGTGACATCCAAATGGACCTTCAGAATTCTTTAAAGAAAGTCAACTAGATCTCATAATTAAGATCGGAGGGAGCAGACTATTGGTGCTAAAAGTATCCCTTGAAACTGTCAGAGTTAATTGAGGGATTTATTTTGGTCATAAGTAGTAGCTTGGATCCTTAATATAAAAGTTAGTTAGGGGTTGTGATTAATTTTTCTTCTCTTTATAATTCATTCTTCAAAGTATATATATTAATTACAATCATAATAAGATGTTTCATTCTATGCAATGGTAGTTGTGATTAAAAAAGATACTTTAGGAAAATCAATTCATAACTGTTACAAATAACCAACTTAATTAGGTTTCTTAATATGCTTTAATTAGTTAATTAACTCTTATATTAAAAAGCGGAGGTAGTATTATAAGATCTCAAAATTTCCTTTATCTCCTATCTTTATACATGCAATATTAAAAAATGTGTAATCAGTTAAGAATTATGTTCACTTCTATTCTAAATGTAGGAACGAAATAATTAATTTAAATATGTTAAGAAATTAATTGAGTAATTAATTGATTATTTATAATAAATGTATGTCGATGTTGTTATTATACTCTTTAATTTATTTTGCATTAGAAACTATCATCATGGTAAAAGCTCTTTTTAGTATGTACAATCAATATATATATATATATATATAATTGTTTGGAAAAATGAATTATAAATTTGTGAGAAAAAGAGAATTGAAGTATAACATTTAGGATTAAAATGAATACCTTTAACTAACTCTTACATTTAGGACTGAATGAAGTAGTTGTTAATGTTGATGCAATTGTTTATTTATTTATTTTTGGCTAACTTATGACACGGCTCCTCAAATATACGTACCTAAAGGTCCTGTTATAACATGATTATTTTAGATTTAACTTCCTCCATTATTTAATTTTCGATGTATTTTTGTGATTGGTCCCTCTCTATTCATCCGTCTATTGTATCGGACAAATTAAATGAAATTTACGTGACGCATAAATTTTGTCCTATCATATACGAACTCATTGGTCTTCTCCAACTTTTGTCCTTTCATATGACTAAACCCAATTCATACTTAAATTCGGTATATGCCATCATGATATTTACAATAACAAATACTTTAATATATCAATTTTAAAACTTAAATTCTGAGAAAAAAATTTATTATCAACACAAAAAATGATTATACATAGGTGGCATGCATGCTCATGTGAACCAAGAGTTGAATTTCATGGTTGTGGTGTAGCTTTGCTGTGATGACCTATTAGCAAAATGTCTTGTTTCAAAAAGAGGTAAGTGAGTTGCATTTGCAAACAATGTTAAATTAAAATTAATTAATTGACTTTTAAAATTGTGAAAGCAACACTCACTCGCAAATTCCTCTCATATTTCTATTTAGGGCTAAGCAAAGGCATGCCTCTACCATAACCCTGATTGCCTTTCTTAAGCTCTCTTATTAGATGACTCACCAAATCACCCCTTTGTTCTATCTTCTGAATTAGTGTACCCTTTAAGATATGAAAATGACACATAATTTACAAGTGCATGGCATGGAATTTTTGGCGCATTAATAATAATAATAATAATAATACAATTTCATTTATCTTACAATAATTTCATTGTCACCCAGATCACATCGTACCAAACTGAGTCAAAAGAGTTAAATTAGAAAATGGTTGGTACTTGCTTTTGCCACGTGTGAGTTTTGCTTGGATGTCCTTTAACTTCATCATTTGGCTAACTCTTGCTTTTAATTTAAGCTAATTTGTCGTAAATCCATATATATATATATATATATATATATTTGATAAGGCCTGTCGCAAAATTATATACCTTTAATCCATATTGCAATTAGTCCTTGTGTAACTTAATATATTCTTACAGGGAGGACCATTCAATTGGAAGGAGAGCGATTTTATAAAGATAAATAGTTAACGGAAAAAATATTTAAATACCATTTTCATATAACCAAGATACTTGTTTATAAATTAAATTAAAACATGTGGAACTTTAAATATTATTTATCTCACGACAAAGTTTCTAATTAATATTATTAACTTTGTAAAATTCACTTTTTATTATTTATTATATTAGTGGGACAAAAGTATATTATGTATATAGACAATAAAAAAACGTTTTAATTATTAAAAAGAAAACTTTACAAAAATAGTATATAAAATGCATAACTTTTTGAACAAACGGTATTAGAATTATATTTTTCAAATATATTTATTTATAGTTTAAATTATCTACATATTCTCTTATGCCATCGCTCGATCTCGAATATGGTAAAAATACATCTTAAAAAAAATTATGCATATATATAGTACTCTTCCTATCCTTAGTGCATGGCCTAATTGGGGAATATGATCTAATTGGTTCTAAATGTAAGACATATTTTTTGTATTTGTCGCATATTGACTTTTCCTTAACAATAATCAAGCAAAAAAAAAAAAGATTGAGAAAATTAATAAAAATGATTAGGATGTGTAAGAATAAACATGTTATATTAACTAACATGGTTTAGCCAACAAAGATTAATTCAATTAGTATGGAGTTAGCTCATACCCATAAGGTCGTGAATTCAAATCCCATAGTCAATGTGATGACTTTGTTGGTGGGCAATTTGTAAGCTAGTACATTTATAAGTACTCTTTGAGCTCGGAGGCATGTTCTGACTTTGGTGAGCCCCATAACTAAATTTACTTAAGTGTTTGTGTATAAAAACAAACTAACATATCCTACTTTATTAATTTAATCAAATTAGATAAATAAATCTTATATTAAGGACTAAAGGGAGTTTTTTTTTTTAAAAAAAGAAAATCTTCATTTTCGGCTATCAGTGGCTAACTGAAATGCTAAGAGTACGTGAATTCGATGTTGGTAGAAGTAAAGAGTTCAATATTTCCAGGTGAAAAAAAAAACCAACTTCTTTTATTCATGAGAAAAGCTTTTTAAGAGAACATATTTCTTCCAGTTTTGAATCCAAGCCAAAGATTAATTGGAATCCAAAGTTTAGCGAAAAAGCTTCCAAAAGTTGAAGTCCCCATAAAAATATCAACGAGTTTATTGAGAGAAGTAACATAATTAAATTAGCACATCTCATAAATTTGACAAAGATATATTCATGATCCCCGGGAAAAAAAATAAAACCAAAATTTAACTGCAGATAAGCTTAATTGCTATTTTGTTTGAAAGCAGAATTTGGAATACAATTACATTTTCGACAAGTTTGGATTAGGTATGCTGTGCATGCCTCCCTGCCATCTTATGCGTGCAAGCATCATTTTGCGGCTTTATATATATATATATATATATATATATATTCACCTTAGTATATATGATGCACGTGCAAAAAGAAAAAACCAACTCAAATGCAACAACCTAGCTTGATATTAAGATAAGCATAGTGTAATTCAATCCACATAAATATTTACATTTTTTTTTTCAATGGGGACCATTTTGATGGAGGCTTTCAACATATATATATAGTAGTGACAAGTAAATTTCAAAGGTAGATTGCATCTCACAATCAGATAAGGTAGATAAAGTTCACATGGCCAGTCATCGTGGTTCATTATTCATTCATGGACTCATAAAGTCACTTGGTAGTAAAATGTAATTATCTGTCATTAAATAGGATAATCACTACAATTTTATATTTTGGTTAAAAAATCAATACAATTTTACATATTTTTTAATATTCTTAAAAAAAATCAACTAAGTCTTATATATAAGATCAGAAATATTAGGCTACAATTAAAACCAATGCATCTTACTTACTTTTATTTTTTTTCTTACCTAAGCTCTCTACAATACAATTAATAAGGGAGTTTGTAGGAAAATAATAATTTCATACGATTGACTTTTTACAAAATGACTTGTATTTAGAACCATAAAAACCTTATAAAATATGCTACATATATATTACATGTCTGAATTTGCTTCTGAATTGTCATGTGAATTCATCCTAATTACCTGCAAAAAATTACTTTTATCCCTATTAAATTACCCATCCAAACACAACGGCGTATTGGGTCTTGATAATCCTAATAATAATTTTTATGTATAGAAAGGTCAATTGATAGTTTAATTGAGAAACTTGATATAACGTGAATCTTGTTGTGAAATATGCCTGTAATGATGAAATTTTAGGGCATTGTTGGATTATGATGATAAAGAATGGAGGAAAATGAAAAGGAATAAAAATGTAATTGATTTAAAGTTTCTTCACGTTAAATTTAAACAAACTTATGACATAATTTGTATCAACGAAGAAAATCTTTCATTTTTTCCTTCTTTTGGTCCACGCATTCCTTTCTATAATAGACAGTGTTATTGAACCTCTACCAGATCGGCTGGTTGAGCCTTGAAACCACTGAACTGGTGGTTATTAAACCGGTCTGGGAGTCAACCTAGTTCAACTTTTAAAAAAATTATTTTTCTTTTACTTTTTCATTAAAAATTCATATTACTAACCTGAAATAATCTTTCCATCATCACCATTTAATCCTAATTTAATTATAGTCTGACCCACTAACTCTTAACTCAATATCTTAATTGATTTGTGACCGTTCGGGATTTAGAACGTTGGTAATATATAGGTGTGGATATCTATAGATAGCTGTAATATTGCTGATTCATGTTCTTGTGTAGGAGTTATATATATATATATATATATAGGATATAATTTTGTATTTTTGAAATATGAGTTTATGATGTCAGAAATATATAATTTTTTGTAAATGATGTACAGAAATTAGTTGTTTCCTAGTGCAACGATATTTCAATGGCCCTTAAAAAAACCCATGACCTTATTAATTAGGGTATTTATTTAAATTTGGCAGTAGATTTAAAAGAGTGAAAAGACATTATTAGCTTCAGGTTAAATATACAGTTTCATCTGTTTAAGAGAACTTTTAGCTTACAATATTCTCAAAACTAGTTAAATTAGAAAAAAAATACAATAATGAAAAATTAGTTGAAGAAAACCATATTAATCAACCTCACCCCCTCCAATATATACTATGTTATCACTTTTCAAAGGCCAAGCCGAAAGGATTTCATACTTATGTGAGTTAAATTATAGCATGGTGCAAAGGTTAATAAAGATGATTAGGAATGATCAAAAGGATTATATGAATATATATAGACGAGAGCTTCATAGTTTGAGGGAAACGTAACGTGGTTGATTGTGATGTGGATACAGAGATTACAAAAGCAATGAAGAAAATGGGTGTGAGATGCCAAACTTCTGGCCATGTGAGGAGGACAGCCAAAAAGTCTCAATCACACCAAATGATCGAAACCAAAGCTCATCACTAAAGTATATGAAGGAGGGAATAAGGCATCTTTTGGTGGCTTTCTCTCCTTGACCCTTGCTCACTAAAGTTGATTGTTATCAACATAATTGGTTTCAAATTCTTTATATGTAATTCTTATAGAATTTTAATTTTGTGATGCTTCAGTTATTAACTTTTTGGGTAGTGTCAAATAATGTGAGGGAGGACAATGGTATTGTCAGAAAATAAAGAGAGGGTATAGATAGAAAGCATGGATCAGGTCGGATTCATGTTTGGATTCGGGTCAAACCTTTGAAGCTCCACGAATCGACCCATTGACACACATACAATGTTGGGATAAACAATCTAACCGCATAAGAAAGGAGATAAAATAAGGGATAGTAACGTAACTCAATGGTTGTTATGACGGACAACTCAGGGAAACATCCCCGTTTATAAGGGCAAAATTATCACGGTGCAATATCTCTTATTTATTGCTGAATATCTCTTACTTGCCACCCAATAAATTAGAAAATTATTCTTCATCCAGTCCTAATTATAAAACCAGTTCACTTTTTTTAGAGAATCCAAAGAAATCTAATTACATTACATAATCATATCATATATTATATTTTATTATATTATATATTATTTCATAAGTCAAACAACATAGTTTGAAGAAAACCGATAAATTTTAATGCCCTAAAGTAATGTAATCAACTTTTTTAGAATTTTCTAAAAAAATTAACTACACCTTATAATTAGAATAGGAGGGAGTATGTGAATTATTTCCTACATGACGATGAAGCTTTTTTTCACTTCTCAATGAAATAGTTCGGCCACACAAGCACAAACATGAATCTCAGAAAAACTAAGATGGAGCTGTTTTTTATATCCTATATATGAACTCTCGACATAAAAAAATGAAAAACTTTAAAAATATAGTAGTATTGGAAAAAATAAAATTAAATTAAAGGGTGTGGATGCCAACTAGATAAATTATACGTTTGAGTGTGAAATTCACATTAGCAAAGGTCACTACCAAAAAATACATAGTTAATTAGAAACATTTGTGACGAATTTTGAAGCTTATTATTTTTGTTTAAACTTTGACGACAATTTTAGAGACGAATATGTCACCTTTTTTTTTTGGAAATGATCAAATCCATTAGATAAAAAGATTGTACATCATGATTCTACAACCAGTATGTGGCATGATTGTAGAGAATTTAAACATGAATATGTCACTCATTAGGGATAGATAGATGACAGAAAACATATTATATAGAATAAAATCATCAATAATCATAGAGAAAAAAAGAATAATATAATAACACGTGTTATTTTTTGAAATTAAATATAATAATAACACACCTAACTTTTGTTATATAATTTAATTATTAATTATTATGTTTTCATACATACATACATACGTACGTAGATATTGTGTTTAATTATAGCGTATACTATTTTGTGGTAATGCGATATATTGTAGCTACTTCTTGATCATGAGTATACCAAGTAGTAGTGTATCTCTAAACAAATTCATGACCCACCACAGTATTGGTCAAATGCAAGTTTTTATCACTCTGACCAAAAGTCTTAATTAATGAGCATCGTTTCCTCAATTTTATAGCTAACATCTAGGTACTACTACACAATCTACTTGGGATAATAATGGAGGCCTTACCCACAAATACTAAAGGCACCACTTAGATGTGGATGATACATAGTATTATTTCTTTTCCTATTTATAAATAATTTTTAACATATTTCCCTAGAATCAAAAGATTTTACCTTTAAATATGAATAAAAAACATTTTTTTGCGTTATAAATAATATTGGAGGAGCATTGTTTCTTCAATTTTATTAAACGTTTGTCAACAACATGCATTTACTAATGTTCAATATTACCAAAAAGAAAAGGGGGAAAATCTAAAATGAGAAAGAAAAAAGAAGAAAATATTCGGTGGGCATGTATCTAGATGTGATGATCACATGTTGAATATTACCCTTTTCTGTGTGTTATAATGTGAAAGTATAAAGTTTGCTGTTAGGTTTTCCATTAGGAGAAGGGAAAAATGATTGGTGCCATATTTGATATTATGTAAGCCACATGCATGTTTGAGTGTTATTGTGAGCACCTACACTGCGTACAAACACAAATATAAGTTATAAATAATTTTAGACACCTTAAGATTATTCATTTTTAAAGTGCCTCTCACTTTTCAAGAATTTTGGGAAGTGTTGGGAACTAATGGCACCAATATCATCATACACGAGATTAAGGAGGATTTAATGTTGAAGGTTCAATTCCTAACTCTTTTGAAAGGTGACCTGTAAAAAAAAACTAGAGATAATATTCTATTTACTAATTTTTTTTAAAGTAATGACATTGTAACTAATATCATGCAAGCTCCTATTTAAGTGGGAGGTTGTGGGTTATCCCGCTTATCCCTTTAAATGAAAACAAAAAAAGTTCACTCATGATTCTTAACTTAATTTTACGTTAAATTTCACTTTTCTGCTGTTAATTGCATTTTATTTCAATTTGATTCCTTTATTATCTTCAAAATTAAGAGTTTTCCTTCTCGCTAAAGGAACATTTAAAGTAAGATAAAAGGGCCAAATTATAAAATTTAAGACAAAGTTAACGAATTAACATGTTTTTTTTTCCAATAAATTATCTACGATGTTACATTAAGTGAAAAACTAAGGGCAACTTATCAGTTATCACCTCACAAGTAACCTTCAGGTCTTAAAATCAAATTATATAAGCCATCGTAACTTTTCCTCATGTCATAATTAATCCATTAATTTGCATAATAATTTTATAACCAACTCATGTAGTTTGAAGGGGAAAGTCAAAAATTAGTCCCAAGCGTTGACGGAAGATATACTCTTTATGACGCACAAAAGAAATTTACATAAATCTAGAAATTTGTTCATCCTCCTCCCAAGTTTACCAATAAATAAATTAAATATTTTAAAACTGAAAATTGTTGGTGCTAAATATGATTATATGATGGAAATGAAATCAAAAATAAAAATGGACTAAAAAAGATATCTAAGCTTTTTTTTTCCAAAAAACAATTCTACGTACTGTTCCTCAAAATTAATGACAGATTTGATACAATGAATGAGTGAGAAAAATCAATTAGGTTTAAAGTACTAATAAGCTAAGGTTCTCTCATATCATTGAGTTTGCAATATACTAGGATAATAAGAAAGGACACACTTGTGGTCCAGATACAGCAGTACACAATACCTTACTAAAGGCTAAGAATCCTCCAAAATAACAAAAAGAAAAAGGCACTAAAATTGAAACTAATATTTTCTTCCTTTGGGAACTATTATTTCTACCGTATTGTGCGAGGAGATAAGATCGATTAGGGTTTTGGTCAAAGGAATATGGCCATTCTCTCTCTAAAACACCAGCCAAATATCAACAGCTAATTAATCCTATTTAGCATAAGAATGATATATTTCGAAAGGAAAAAAAAAAGAATGATATATTTGGAGAACAACACTATAATTAAGACCTCACTTTTCACAACATGACGTTCGCTTTATTTCTATCATAAAATTCGAATTTAGTTGGTGAAATGTTCAATCTATCTATCTCACAAAGATATGCTGTGCAAAAAGTTAATAGAATATCTTGATAAAGTTTTCCACTAGTCTTATTATTGTTACAAAAGCTTCCAACATCTATTATTTTCTGTGATTTTTGCATATAATTATATATTTGATAGAAATCTTCTTATATTAACGATCTCATTTATTTATTCTTTGTTTTCTTCTTTCTATAAAATTAAGAGTTAATAAGGGATAAAATTATAAACAATAATAATTTGAAATTCGAAATTATTACAATAATTTTGAAATAGAGCGAGAGGTTCATTAAATAATAAAGAGTCTAGCCAGAGATATTGTGAATATCAAATAAAACCTAGAAGAAACACAATATTTATAAGTCATAAACATTGTGGATCTTTTATACGCTATAAATAAGAGTATTATTTGTTTTGGCCCCTACAGACAAGATTAAGAAATAACTAGCTACTTTTCCTTGCATTTTCTAGTTACCTCTCTTTAATTAATTTAGCATCGATCGTTCGTGCTATGGCAATTATCATGGGTATTTTCTTTTTTAAAAAAGCTAAATTTCAAACATATTTGTTGATTTTAACGGTGCTTATTTGGAATATGTGGTATATAGTTATTAGTTTCTTATGCACATGGGCGAAAAGAGTATGTGATTTATCTTAGATTCCATGCCTTGAATGGTGAAAACAATGCTGTCACATATTTATTTAAATTTAATTACATTACACCCTCCAGTCCTCGTTATAAATCGCCTTTTAGAATCAATCAATAATCTCTAATATAAGTCATCTAAAAACTTGTTAATTAATATTTTCCACTTTTATCCTACTTACCAAAAGAAGAATTTAATTTTTATTCAGTTGCACTACTACAAAAAATTATTCTTGTGGCGTTTTTTAGCGTCACAATCAATGTATTAAAAACCGGACCGGTCATTGAACCGGTCAAGGTACTAGGTCAACGGTCAGTAGGTCAGACTGGATAACTAACCCGGGGCTAAACCGATGAAAAAATCAAGATTGTAGGCTTATTAGTATAAAATTTTTAAGGAAATAGAATTTTTTTTAATAAAAAAGGGGTGAACTGGTTCACCACTGGTTTGGTTTGGGTTACCCTTGATTTAATCGATTCAGACCGGGTTAGATCGGTCTGGTTCAACACTCAAAAAAATAGCAAACCAGACTAGACATGGGATTGGTTCATCAGTTTTCGATATGAACCATCTAGTCCGGTCCAGTTTTCAATACACTAGTCTCAATAGGTTTCGGTGGTGCTTTAGAAAGTGCCACGTGAGGAGGTGACTTTCTGTGGCACTCTCCTAAGGAGGCATCGCAAGAAGACACTCTTGTTGTGGCGCTTTTTGAAGTGGGTACTTCCTGTGGGCCTCCCCTAAGGGAGCACCACAAGATGTGGTTGTACCTCCTGTGGGAGAGCGCCACAGCAAGTGCCCATGGCCCTACCAAATTGGGGGGCCACGGGATGTGGCTCTAATGGCTCTTCGACATAGGAAGTCTAGCTTTTTGGTAAATTTTTTATTATAATTTAAATACAATATGTACAAATGTAAATATTAAATATAATGTAACTCAAATATTAAATATCCTCAAACAAGCGGCTAATGAATAAAATAATAACTAAATATTGTTATAAAAATTGTGAATAGAAAGACTACCTAAGATATTTGTCTTATTAAATATGTACACCAATCTTCAATTATTTCATCAACTTGATTTTTAGTCAAGCTCTTAACCCATTTACCTTCACAATACTACACACACACACAAAGTTAATAGCAAAAATCACAAAAAATTTACATTAAGTACTCAATTAAATTTAAAGCACAATATAAATTGAAACTAAAATAACTTGTTGATTAGGGGTTTGATCCCTGACCTTGGGTATGGAGCAGCTGATAGAGTCAAATATTTGCATATCTTTCCATGATTAATATTAGACTTTTGTGGGATTTAATTGTTTATTTTGGGCATAATTGAATATTAATGTGAGATTTAAGTGCAAGAGTATTTTGAGAATTTAATTGGTCAAATTGTGATATTTTAAGTAACATTTTTTATTCCCATTATTTTCTTTAATTGTGAACATATGATATTATCTATTTGCATCTTATTTGTAGGTGATGACATGGCTCATTAGAGATTAATGAAATGGCCTTGTTTGGAAGCAAGATGATCTCAAACTTTGAATAAACATTTAAATGGCATGATCCAAACATGCCCTTAGACCAAAAAGGAGATCAGAATTACGGAGGGGATATTTGGAATTGATTCATTCATTCAGGGAGGAAGGGGCTCGCCAGTTCATTCTCTTCCATTTGAGCTCTCTCTTAGATCTAGAACCATCGCACGCCTTTTCTCTTCTCTCTCACCATTCATTCCATCGATCCATCCCATCCTTTCTCCATCTCTCCATCTCTACACTTTCGTCTAATCTTGTTGTCGCTGCTCTCTATTTCTGTTCTACTATAGAGTTTGAAGATCAGAGGCTCGGTGGTGATTTGCAGATCATGAGCCACTAAATCTGCTGTCCGATGGTGATGAAGATGCTAGTTGGAGTTCTTGAGCTACTAAGGGGAGTTTCTATTCTTGGTTTCATCTTCCACTCTTTAGATATCCAATTTGTAATTTTGGACCGCAAGAATTTATGAATTGTGTATGTTCTTAGGATTGTAATTGGTTGGTTGTAATTTGGATGATGAAACTTGTGTTAGATTGGTACTTTT
>JBAGKO010000014.1:14003666-14016030 GCA_037177275.1 Acacia concinna
TTAAAAATATTATAATTAAGATGTTATTACTAAATACCCAAGTGACAGGCTGATAAATCAATATTTTGTATGAATTATTAGGCTTAAGTAGTGTAACACGCTACGCAGAGTTAGCTACGGCGCCCCTGATGCTTTTGAAAAAGGGAGAGATACTTTAAAAAAATACTTTGTTCCCGTGAATTCTCACTCAGTTTCATAAATAAATGAGACTTATTTTTTTTTATTTCTTTCTTTTTTTTTATAAAATTGGACCGACCGGTTTTCCCGATTGGACCGGCCGGTTTGACCGGTCATGGACTAGGTCAAACCGGTCAACGGTTATTTACCTAACTGAACCAGACTATTGGCTAGTTCCCGGTCAGACTAATCGAACCGGCCAGTCCAATTCAATTTTTAGTGCAATAGATAAGAGAGAAGATACATATCCATGTCATATCTTACATGCTTGACAAAATTTAGGGGTTGGGGAAATTAATGAGAGTCTAAAGTTTCACAACTTTGATTGACTCTAATGTAAAGGTAGGAATGGGAGTCATAGGAAGTGACTTCCAGTGGGACCCCAGGTTCATCAATGAACCAACATTTGTACCCACACTCATTGTTCATCATCCATCGCTTTATCTTCATTTTATTATCCTCCACCCCTCCTGATTTTGACGATTTTCTCATCATATGTATCTTCATTAGTTTATCTCCGCTTTCTTTTTCTTCCTTTATAATCTCAAAGAAACATCTTCAGTATTTCATGAATAAGAACATAATACAAGAAATTGATTAAAAATTTCATTCCTAAATTAAGATTGAATTAAACAAAAACTAGCTACATATATTTATTAGAGAATATTTAATTGTCATTCTTGTAATTTTTGTTTTGGGTCAAGAGGTAATATCATTCCGATTCTCTGCAGAAGTTTGAAACTGGTGAAGATCTCAACACAGTTGGTCTCAGTAACTCTTATATATAGTCTACATTAATTTTAATTTCGATGTTTGATTCAATGTCATCAGTTGAACTAACCAAAGAAGAAATATAGAGTTGGAATTCAAGAAATTAAAAAAGAAAATTATTTAGATATATCTACATATTTTCCAGCTCAAACACTTTTTTTATTTAGTCCTAATTATAAGAAAGTGGACTGTATTATCATTTGACGTCAAATATATGAGTCAATTGGGGCATAGCCGAATTAGCTTAGGGCTTAATGCTATATAGAGATGCAAATAAAAGAACGGAAACAGATCATTTGTCATAATTCCAAACTCAAAAACAATGATATCTAAATTTCTTTTGTTAAATTTTATTTGGAGAAAGATGTATTAATAATTGTTTGTGTCATATATTAATTATTAAAATATATATTGCAATTATTTTAAAAATTGATTGTGACTTTTTGCTTTTTAATACAATACAATTAATTATATCTATACACGAAGTTTAAATGCTGATAAATATATATACCCACCATAGCCCTCATATGCTATAATCGTGAAGGGCTGCCATCAATTTACAAACCTTAAAATGAAAGAGTAATTTAAATTATCTCTTTGGTTGAATTACAATAAGTTCCTTTAATTTTTTTCATAAAAAAAATTCTTATGTCTTGATTATTAACACTTCAATCTATTTCATTGATTTAATATATGAAAAAATTATTTTTTATTGAGCATAAATTACAACACTATGAAATTATAATTTTAAATTTTAATTTGATTATATATCCATCTAAATTTTTTTGATACACTTATATCCTTCTAAATTAACTTATAGAGCAGTAAATATAGTTTCATTTTTTAATAAGTTTATTTATAGTGTAGGAAAAAAATTGTAGTGGAAACTTTTTTAAAAAATATCCTGATCTAGTCAAAGGAAGATTCTTAACTAATAAGAGGCCACATAACTCCGATTATGAATTAATGATATGCTTAACCGTTCCCCATAGTGGAAAGTGGGCCCGTGGGCCCATTTGTTTATCATGAAAATTGGATTTTTGTTATTCGTCCCCACACTACCGCCTCACCCTGATCTGTCCCACACCTTTTTGTATTTTTTAGTTTTCCCACAAATAAAAAAAGAAAAAAGAAAAAATAACACTTAAATACTATTTAAATTTTTAAAATCTAAGATGATATGTTAATATTTTAAAAAGACACTAAGGTACCATGATTAAATTGAGTTTTTTAAATTTTTTGATGTGAAAATTGATCTACAAATTAATGAATTCTATTATTATTTTTTTAAATCTTATTACTCAACTTACGAAAATTTTCTCTCTCCTCTATCACAGGCAAATTCCCTCTCTCATTTGTCACTATACATCAGTTAGTGTTAATGTCAGTGTTAGATAAACAGTACTATTAGAGGGAGAAAGAAAAATAGAGATAAAAAAACTAACGAAATCTATTACGAGATTTGTAAATCCCATTACTTATATAAAAAATCCTATAACTATTCACATCAGCAAATTTGAAAACCCAATTTAGTTATGTTACCTTAGTGTCTTTTTGAAATATTAATAAGTTTTTTGAATTTTGTAAATTTAAATAGTATTTAATTGGCATTTTTTTCAAAAACAAAAAATATATTAGTAATTTAAAATATCAGAAAAATAAAAAGAAATTAAGGGGAAAATGACTTCAAATGGTGCAGTATATTTTTGTTCACTCTGTGGGTCCCATTATTCCCTCACACGTGTCAACCCCTCATCGCTTGTAGTTACGCGTGTCGATCTCTCTTTCAACTCACTTCCAGTTCGAGTCACCGTCAGCTACCCCACCCTCATCCTTTGCACCCGCAGCCAATCTCCTCACCCACCTCACAACTATTCTTCGTCTTACGGCCAAACACATTGCTTACCCATGTACGAAAATACTAAAATACCCTTAACTCATGACACGTCACATACTAAAGGGGAAAACACAACGAGATACATGTGAGTGCGCCTGTACTTGATCCCCATCTCACAGCTCATATAAGAAGTGAAGCTATAATATCTGAGAGTAAATTAAACATATCTTTATTTTCTCTCCTAACATGGCCTTCTCTGGTCGCCATAGCCACACCTTCTCCAGTTGTAACCATTAAACGCGAGACAGTGAAGGCTTGAAGCAAAGCATGGAGAGCACCGAATCGTCGACCAGTTCACAGCAGCCGAACCTTCCGCCGGGTTTCCGGTTCCACCCGACCGACGAAGAGCTGGTCGTTCACTACCTGAAGAAGAAAGCCTCCTCGGCTCCTCTCCCCGTCGCGATCATCGCCGAGGTCGATCTCTACAAGTTCGATCCGTGGGAACTCCCAGGTATACGCCGCCGCCCAATTCTAATGAGTTAGTTAGTAAATGGATTAGAAGGACACGATAGGGTATACGATATTTAATTAAATAAATATTAAATTCAATTCTATCTAATACGTATGTGATGTGATTTGATTTCTAACAATATAAATGTTGTCTGGGGTGGATCGAAATGAAGATTGAATTCTGATTGGTGTAGACTGATATGGGTTTTTTTTTCCCCTTATTTTGGTGATTTTTACAGCTAAGGCAGCGTTTGGAGAGCAGGAGTGGTACTTCTTTACTCCGAGGGATAGGAAGTATCCGAACGGAGCGAGGCCAAACAGGGCAGCGACGTCTGGGTATTGGAAGGCAACAGGAACTGATAAGCCTGTGTTAACCTCTACTGGAAACCAGAAGGTTGGGGTGAAGAAAGCTTTGGTTTTCTATGGAGGGAAACCACCAAGAGGGATCAAAACTAACTGGATCATGCATGAATATAGGCTTGCTGATAATAAGCCTAACAATAAACCTCCTGGTTGTGACTTGGGCAACAAGAAAAACTCTCTCCGGGTAAATTCATCATCTCTTTCTCGTTCATCTCAGAAATCAGAAACCTGAATCATATCCCTGATCCTAATAAGTAATATCCCTAATTTCTCAAGGCAGATCAATCCTTTATCTATATGTTTTATTTTTTTTTTATTTGGGTGTGTTTTGTTAGTTCTGGTTTATGATCGGTGGTTTATTCTGAAATTGTTGTTTTTATGGTTATAGCTAGACGATTGGGTGCTGTGCCGAATATATAAGAAGAGCAATACACACAGATCGCCGATGGATCATGACGATTCATCAATGGATGATATGATTGGAGGGGTTCCTCCGTCGATCAACGTTGGACAGATGAACGCGAGATTCCATCTTTCTAAGATGTCTACCACCTACGGTGATGGCTGTGGTGGCAGTGGAGCTGCCGGAGGAGGAGGATCGTTATTGCTAGATACAAACAATGATCATAACTTACTGGAAGGGGTTGTTGCTGTCACTAACAACAACAATGGAAGAATCAGCACAGAGCTTCCTAGTTTGGTCCCTACTATGGCCTCTTCAAACCTTACTACTTCTGTTACAACCCTAGCTTCTAAACGAACACTCCCGTCTCTGTATTGGAGCTCCGACGAGGATTTCGCTGGAACCTCCTCGAAAAGGTTGAGCCTTGACAATAATGAGAATGGCGGGTGCAGTGGCGCCGGTGGCGGGGTTACTACTGGTGTGGGAGCTAGTTCTATTGCTTCTCTGCTAAACCAGCTTCCACAGACACCTTCAATGATGGGATCCATTGCAGATGGAATGTTTCGGACACAGTATCAGATTCCTGGAATGCATTGGTACGCTTAAGAGAGAAAGAAAGATTATAATGAAGCTAGCTCTCGTACGTGATGGTACATATATACAGATTGTGATTTGTAAAGAGATTTGGAAGAATTAATTAAAGGGGCTAATTACTGAGATTTCGGTTTATTTTAGGAGATTGGAAGGGAGTTAATCATCAGTTTGATCGATGATCTGATCATTCAGAGATTGATTGATATGTTGTCTTCTTCTTCAACAGTTGGTGCTGTAGCTGCAAAAGGAGTATACTATTATATTACATTATTACAAGGTCAGGCCGTGGATATTATATTGTTTTTTATTTTAGCATGCAGGATTATATATATAGCCTTTATTATGTATGTAGATTAATAGGGTTTTATGCATCCTGTTATGTATAAAACTTCAACAGTCAAAACAAGTTTGAAAAGAAAAAAAAGGAAACCAGAAGAAAAATGAGACGCTATTTATATACTTTGCTTAGGATTCAATTATACAATAGAGAACTCTGTACAGAGATCATCTACTGTAGAACTCTATTGATGCAAATTATATACTTAATTTTCTGAAGAAGCTGATCATGTATGTATGTATGTATGTATTCACAAACTTTCTCGTATAAAATATGCATTATTTATGTATTCATTTATTTGTATGTTATGAAGTAAATTTTCACCATAACGCTACTTCCTATAGGCATCGTCTAATGCATATGCAGTAATTTGATCCCATTTGTGTTCTTATTTCTGATTTCGATTTTTGGGACATCTCCTAACTTGTATTTTGTATTTTATTGTTTGGCTCTATAAAATGTTGGAACAAAAATAAGTAAATAATATCATCAATCCTGCCAAGTATATATATATATCTTCTGTTTTAATTTTATTCAAATGAATTTCTTGCTGGTCCAAACGTTTTTAATGCTTGAGCAAGTTGAATAATTATTAACCGGAGAAAATACAAATAAGTTTAAAATTTTTGCAGGTTAAAGAATATTATATTATTTGGCTTGTCTTGTTATGATCGATTTCCCTTATAGGAATACCTTATCTCTTTCATGATTCTCTTCTCGTCAGCACCAACACACCAAAACCAAAAACTCGATCCTCGCACAGATTTAGTTTATAGAATTAATTAAGTAGCCTCATCTGCAGAAATGAAGTTTTACACCTTTCACTAATTAACTTAATGAACCTGACTTACAGCTAGCAGATATGACTGTGACTGTGTGTGTTAAGAGAGATCAAGAGAGAGAATTCGTGGTTGTCACTGGTTTTAAATAATCTTCTAATCAGCAACCAATCACGGAAATAATTGTTTTGGATAAATTAAATTTAATTACCGAAGATTTATTTATGAAATATTTAGACCCACACAACACACTCTAAGTATTGATTTAAATCTGAAAAGGGCGTTGAAGATATTTGCATGGGCGTCATTTTCTGAAGGTGGGGTTAGTGAGGACGATAAGACATAGTTAATAATAATAATAATAATAATAATAATTAAAGAATTTTCCATAACCTTGAGGTTATCAAACAAGCAGACAACACAGAGTTTCTCTACCATAGCTAGCAGCTAGCTAAGCTAAGTGATGATGTCTCTCTCTCTCTATCGATCTGCTTTCTAGCTGATTACTTTGAAGGGACCATTTTCTTTGCTATCATCTTAAAGGAATCATTATCCTAAAAACATACAAATTAAATACCCCTTTAATTGCGCCATTCCGTTTAAGGAAAGATTACAAATCAACTTTATGAAATATGGCATCATTTTGTGCTGGTTTTTGGAATAGATATCGCACCACGATGAATTGCCACTATTATTGCTATTCTCACATACATACATACATACATACATACATACATATATATATAAAATCCTTTATGTGTGTGTGGTTGATGCTTTCGCACATATGCTGGCTATTCACGACTATGAAATCTCATCTGTTAATTAACTCTGATTTATAAACGATAATACCCCCTAAACGGCTAAACCTACATTCATTTGGGCTTAATTCAAGTGCTTTTATTTATAACCACATATTAAAGTGCTTTACTTAAATTGCTACCAATGCTCGATATATATTACCCTATGGTAGATATTGTGATTATGTGAATAATCATGATTTGTGACCCTTTAAGCCTATTTCTAGACTATGCCTCGCTTAATTGACCATTAATAATTACGAAAGCACCATAAAAGTATTCAAAATATAAGTTATCTTTAGTTTGATATTGCAATTAGTATCCAAAATATTATATAAAAATCAACAGAAAATAAAAACCTATTAAAAAAGTCGAACGATTAACGCGACCCTCGATTAATTACATAAAGGAAAACTATATATATATATATATATATAATTAATTAATTTATCCAATGCATATAGGATATCGTGCGTCTCAGCCATCCAATAAATCAATTGAAGCCGTAATCAGTAAACCAGTAATCTTGAGGTCTATAATCAGTGGGAGAAAATGGAGAATTTTTTTGGAAGAGATTGAGTGGTTTTGAATTTTGATGTTGATAAGATAGATGCATGGAGATGTTGACTTGTGGCATTTAATGTTGACGGTAGAGACAATCACAATTTTTTTTTTAGAGGAAAAGGTTTGTGGATTGGAAATTAAAAAGGAGATATAAATAAAATTAAATAAAGAGGGAGGGTGTTGAGAATGAATTGTGAATTGAAGGTTGTATGATAAATGCAACTAGTAAGGATTCCATGCAAAAAAGTAAGGTTTCATTGATATGGAAAGCCATCAACCTCAACTTGTATTTTCGTCCAGCCATCTTATCTTTAGCACTGGCCCACCTCTTGCCATTTATTATTTAATATTAATATTAACCAGATTTAATCATAGGCTTACAGGAAAAAAAACACAAACACACACACGATATACTACATGTATATAAACATATGTCATAAAAGAAACTATTAAGGTATATTACATTTTTATCTGGAGGCTGCACTCTCAACACAATTGTTTTATTAACTCAAATTCAAAACATAGAAGGATCTAATAGTGTTGGCAAAAAAAAAAAAAAAAAAAATATATATATATATAATAGAGCTTTACACCTTTAAACTAACTTTGTGTTCGTGTATTGTTCGCTTTCTAATTTAACATTTCCATATTTTTAACTTGAGACACAAAAGGGAGACTAAAATATTCTCAAGTCTAATATTGTCTTATTTTATTTTTTTAAAAAAATGTAATATTGTAGAAAAAAAACTTATTTTTCTGAAAGTTTTACTTCAATTTTATTTATTTCGTGTCGAAAACCATTAGCTTCATTTTTAATTTGTTAAACTCATAAAATAACTAATTATACTAATTAATTATATATAATTAAGATGAAATTAAATAATGATACACTTTTATATAAATTAGTATAGCTCTGGTGTGATTTTCTTCCTACTACTTCCAGTTCTAAATATAAAACTCATTTAATTTTTTTTTGAAGAGGTTAAAGAAACTAATTAAGTTGCTTTAAAATATTTATACTTTCTCCACACTAATTTGTATGATTTATAAATTGATATATAGTTTAATGATATACAACATATAATATGATTAATTATCTTATTTTGCTTCTTTAATATATTTTTAAAAAAGTCAACGGGATCTTATATTTGAGGCTGGAGGAATTATGAAATATAGGTGAAAGGTAAATGTAGACATGTCTTTTTCAATTATTTCGCACTCACAAGGCTTTATATATATATATATATATATATATATTATACTCTCTCCGATTCTAATTATAAGGGCTCGTTGGTTTTTTTGAAGAATCCTAAGAAAATCTTAAGAAAACTAATCATATTACTTTATGATATTAAAAATTGTCGTTTTTCTTCAAATTATGTTGTTCGACTTATAAACTAATATATAATATAATAAAACACAATATGTGATATGATTTGTAATATAATTAGCTTTCTTAAGATTCTTCTAAAAAGTTAAAAGGCCCTTATAATTAGGATATGAGAGAATACATATTTTCAACATTTTTTTAGGGAAAGAGGACAATTTTTAAATGCAGTGATGGCTACTTTATTATTTAACCAATGGAATCCATAATCTATATTTATATACATATATAAATATATAGTTATATATTTATGTACATATATATTAGGATAATATTATAGTGGACATTTGTACCTTGTTTTGTCCACGTCATGCAAGAATATTGAAGTAGCTGCTCAATATCAATAAGCTTAAATACTGTGTTTGTTTGGAATGAGGATTAGATCTTTCAAAAGCAGCTTCTTAATCATAATTTATGATATACAAAGTAAATACTGAGATAATTAGTTTTGTCTCAATGAACTAACTAAGTGTTTTGAGGCGTCCAATCGGGAACCGAAATAAGCATATGTAATAGCCGGCAGCTTCTTCAGCCCTTTCAAGCATGATACATTGACACATACATATATAAGAGACCCATCTAAAATGTACGCGTCAATAAACAAGGTTGTTTTAGTCTTAAATGTGAGATTTTAATTTATTTTGTCTCTTAAATTTATAAATATTTTCCCCCAAAACTCTCCCTAAAAACTAAAGGGCTTTTGATTAATGGCGTAGTTTCTCATGAAAATAAAATAATTAGAACGAGTACGTAGTTTGTGCAAACCAACATATTATATACATATACATATATATATATATATTGACAAAAGACTAAACTTTTAATTTTCTTCATATATACCAATTTATCTATTTAGTTTATATATAGTTTTAAGAGTGAACTAGTGTTAACACCCTGCGTTGTACGGAGACATTAATTCTATTTACAGTATATTTTGGAAGTCCTTTATTATGACTATATATAGTGCATTTCTTTTATAGATATATATATCAAATTGATTTTTTAGCTCTAAAAATATGTAAAAAGTTAATTAAATGCATGCTTATATATCACTTGATTAAAGAATATTTTTTTTGGAAGAAGTTATTATTATCCTAGTGTCTTAGTAGAATGTTAATAAATTAGCAAATATAAGGCTGTGTAGCATACAATTTGATAAAGAAGTGATAAAAATGATTTTAGTAATGATAATACACTAAATATTTCACTGAAATATGGTTATTATGTTGATTGCAAGTAATATTGATTTGTGATTGATCATTAACGGATTTTATTCATTTCACTACAATAGAAATTCCTATATATAACAGTTGATTTTCATTATATATCATGATTTTGAACCATCATATATTGTCTTGTCATATATTTATATGTGACAATTTAACTACCATCATTTATTGTCCTTATATATGATGGTTTTCAAATAAGGATCGCTTTGTGTACTTCATTTATAAATGATGATTTGTTTTAAAAACTGAAATATATATATTGTATATATGACAGTTTTTCACAAACAATTGCCAAGTATTTAATGTGTTTCAAACATAGCAACTGCCAAAGTTCCTCTTTGGCGATAATTCATATTCATCCGGCAAATAAGTTTATCTAGATTCTCTCTTGCATCCATCCATGACTATATACTTTTATTTCTCTTGAGCATGCAGTGATATTAATTCTTCTTCTCACCATATGCAAGCTAGAAATTGTATATATGGTGAGAAGTAGTAGTTAGTATATATACCAATGTGTGCTAAAGATTGAGAAAAGTAAACCGTAATCATGGATGGTGCAGAAGAGGATGTGAAAGAATTTATTTGATCGCCGAAAGATTATGAACTATCTCCAGAGAGGGGCTGTACTAAATATTGTGTCTGAAACAGATATATATATATATATATATGCATACATATGAACACCATGCACAAGATGATTATATATATTAAAACTAGCTAGCTAACCCATCCATGAGCTAGATCTATCATATCATACCAGAGCATCAATATATATAATAAAATATATAATCTAAAAAGGTAACAAAGTAGTTGATAATATAATAATAAGAAGAAGTTAATTCAAGTTAATTAATTTCTCTAGTTTCCCTATTGATCTTCCCCACTATCATTAAGACGTGGCATTCCATAGAATATGGAGACATTATATATATATATATATAATTCTAAATGTCAAATAAAGTTAATAATGGTGAAAAAGATCAATGGAGAAACTAAAGATAATTAAGGGCATATAAATATTTTTTAATTTAATTACCCAATTTTGCTTGGTCAAGCATAAATTTATTATAGAGAGCCAAAATAAATGGAAGAATTTCTTGAAAATCCTAGCTACAAGTAAATCCATTTATTCTTTTTTTCTCTGAAAGATAGTAAAGAACAACAAGCTATGTACTACTAAGTAAGCATTATTATATTAATTGATCGATAATATAATTTCAGCAGATCTCAGAGAAAACAAGTATCAAACGAAATTATGTACAACAAAGAAAAAAGCAAGAATGAGAAGAAAGTTTTGACTTTTATCTATTTAAACATTTTAGCAGTAAACTAATGAATCTATAAAAGATAGACTTAGGGGAAGAAAGTTTTCACTTTTATTTGATTCATAACCGCAAGCAGAGATTCAAAGAACATCTAACATATAACACAATGCAAAATCATCCATCAACAAACAGCGGGTTCACAGACAATAGAAGGAGGAGAATTACAATTTCAGCAACAATGAAGAGGGAAATGAAGGTAAGGATGTTGGAAAATAGTGGTAAGAGGACATTCGACGAGCACGACGACGAAGTTGTGGGTTGGTATTTTGCAAATAGGGTTCAGATCTAGCTTATAAACACAAAAATACGACGGTTTCTCATTCATTACATTTTTAAGACCAAAAGGCATTACATTTTTGCCAGAAGCTTGACTTCATATTAAACTTTGAGAATATTTTTGCCTAGTGAAGGCGGTTGAGAAGATCTTTTTTGTTTGAGATGTGATATCTTATCCAAGAACTGGGAGAGACCCCAGAAGGATCGGAGGAAAGAAGGGAGAAGGGAAGTGGATCGAAGAAGGGACCAAGACGGACTCATTAATTTATGCAGATGTAGAAAATAAGTATAAAACATAAATTTAAACAGACGAGAACATCTTGTCACAGTATTATTGAAAACTTAAAATATTACAAACATATAGAAAAAAACTTTCAAGATTGGACCAAAAAAATATCACTGGAATTCCAGAGCCTATCTCTCTAGCTTCTCTCTAGAATATTAGGGTAAGAAATGAATGCCTAACAATGAAATGAAACCCTTTATTTATAAGAGTTTCTTGTTGACACTAAAGTTGAATTCAAAAGTTCCAGCGTGCTACAGGAACGACTTTGTGTCTACTACAGTGATAGCTATAGTGACTTCTAAATAGTACTTTGTCTGCCACATAGTGAAGATACTTTAACTTTGTGTCAAGTCTTCACTGAAAGTAGATTCCTTTGGTTTGGATTCACTCATCTTCAGTAAGGCTAATGATGTCGTCTCCGGAGTCATGGCTGAAATAATCACTTTTGTCTCTAAGGCTTGATCCTTTTGTGGATGAGTTAGAGGAAGAAGATGATTATTGCTTCTATTTCTTTTTGGTACTCTACTGGCAAGGATTTTGTTTCGTTTGGAGCAGCTGAAGAATATTTTGAAGCTGGCTAGTTAAGTCTTCTTTGTTGGATGATGATGCCAAGTGTAACATCCCAAATTTTTGGATAAATTCTTCAAGAAATAATGAGATTTAAATCTTATTATTTTATGTGCATTATGAGGAAAATTAAGGAGAATATTTAGAGATCTATTTTGA
>JBAGKO010000014.1:14035701-14070997 GCA_037177275.1 Acacia concinna
GGGTAATTACAAAAATGCCACTGAATTTTTCACAACACCAGTTTCCTAATTCACAACACAGGTATCCAAATTAACAACACCAGGTACTACATATTTACACTGTGAGTTATAAATACGTAGTACCTGGTGTTGTGAATTACGAAACTCATGTTATGAATTACGAAATTGGTGTTGTGAAAAATTCAATGACATTTTCGTAATTACCTAAAAAAAATTACAAAACAGACTTATTTAATATTTTCAGATTTCGTTATACTGAATTGTCTTTTCTCTATTTTCAATGCTTTTTTTAGAATTCTCCTAAAGCAAATTAACACAATTGGATTATAATAGTAAAAGCCTTCAATCTAGGAATCTAGCTCACCGCTAATTTTCAAAATGGGCTTCTTCCATTCCAAGCCCATCTACTTGGACACTATTAAAAACTGCCATTTTTCAATGTTGGGCTGAGACTTCAATATCAAGTAATTAGCTTGTTCAATATTACCAGTAAAATTGAATTGAAACCTTCAACTTATATGGGAAATTTCATGCCTAAAGTCAAAGTTATGTAAAATAAAAAAGGAAGAGAGAGCTTAGAAAGAGGGAGGTGAGAAAGGAGATGAGAGAAAGCTGAGAATAGAAAATTGAATTCTGAATTCCAATAATAAGTCCGCCATCAAAATGAAACACTAATTCAGATTATAGGAACAACAATAACATTATTATTATAGGAACAATAATAACATTATTATTACTACTACTATTAACAACTAATTATATTATTTATTCCATATTCGACCAGAAAGTCGTGGGCATGAATTTAATTAATTAAGAATTAATAAATTAATTAACTAGAAATTACTTCAATTTTACTGTTTTAAATTTTCAAATTTAAAATATGAAAAGAGGACATTTAAAAAAGAGTTATGCATAACATTCAAGTCTTTTTTTTATTTGGTCCATGGTAATATGGTATAAACCGAAAGATGCTTCTTTCAATTAGGAATTTGAACTTGTGTTTTTCTCTTTAAGTGAGATCGTTTATCACTTTAACCAATAACTTATTAGTAAAATTAAATCTTTTTTTCCAGGAGAAATTAGAATAAGGACCTAAAAAATAATATTTATTATAAAGGACTATAAAAATTATAATTACTTAGAATGATCAAACATCATAATATCAATTTAAAATCACTTAATTGCCCCCTCCCCCAAAACAAACCTCCTATATTTCTCTTATATATATAATTAAAAAATTAACTAAAATTAAAACTAAAACCCACCATCATAATCTTTTTTTTAATTTTTAATATATTGTTTATTTAACAATGGATAAACTCATATTTTAAAATTTTTATTTTTCACCAATTTATATTATCAAGTTGTCCAATTTATATTATCAATACTAATATCAATTAAAATTTTCTTATAAAAGTAAAAACTAAAATCATATTTTTCAGGATATAATAGACTACTTATATACTTTTAAAAAATTATTGAAACTAAATGAATTCTTAACTCACACAAATTGCTTCTAAAACAAAAATAAATCATACAAAGTTTCTTAGTTTAACATATATGATAAATTAAAAAAGGTTAGTTTTATTAAAATTATAAAATTCTATTCTTAATTAAAATTTTTGTTGATTTAAACAAATTATAATTGAAAAAACTGAGATTTGGAAGCACTATAGTGTTAGTTTTAATTTTAGGAGATTTTATTAGGGGCATTTTAGTATTTTTAATTTTATATTTTTATATTTGGTCCTTTTAAATAATTATAATTTTTATGGTCTTTTCTTCATAAAGATATTTTCCTCTAGGTCCTTAATCCTAATTTTTCCTTTTTTATAAATGGAAAATATTAAAAAACAAACTAGTATTCTGAAAGCATGAATCGCCTAAGAGCCCATAATTTCTAAACCAAGTGCTCTCTTAAGCACAATTTTACCTTAACAAGTCACTCACATTCCGAGTGCGACTCACCATATGTTTAATAATACACACTCTTTTTCTACGTTCCCTCTAATATTTCCCTTTGTATTATCTAATGAATAAGAAAGGAGTGGATAGACATTTCTATTACGAGCATATATTATTCTTGCAACCAACTTGTCTCTTTTCTTTTTCTTAGTTTTCTTAATTTTTAAGTTTTCCTGTACTTGTGTTTTTTTTTTCATTTTAATAAAATTTGTCTCATTAGAAAAGAATCTTAGAAATTGACAAAAATAAAACTAACATCAAGAAGAAAAGAGCGACGGGTCAAACAAAGGATTTATTTGAAACCCAACCTGGCCCATAGACCACAAAAATTTTAGAGAAAATTCTAATTTAATACCATTTAAAATTTTAAAACTCAAAAATGTTTATTAATATTTTAAAAAGATACTAATGTACCATGGACCAAATTGGGTTTTACAATTGTGACAAAGGAGAGAGGGAGAGACAATGATTAGGATGAAATTGGTAATCCCATTATGAGACTTATTAATTCCGCCACTATTCATGTGAGTATCAAATATTCATCTCTTCTGTCATTGTGCGTCAGCAAGTGTCAGTGTTAGATGCACAGTGCTGACAGAGGGGGGAGAGAGAGAGACAATGATCAGGACAAACTTGATAATCCCATTACGAGTTTTGTTATGTCTGCTACTGTTTACATCAGCCAATTTGAAAAGTTCAATTTGGTCTATGGTACCTTATTGTCTTTTTAAAATGTTAACAGACCTTTTTGGGTTTGAAATTTCAGAAGGTATTTTATTAGAATTTTCCCAAAATCTTATCTCTAAATTGTGTTTCTCTTCAACAAACCCAACCTTAATTTTGTGCATTTCTTTTTTTTCTTTTTCTTTAATTTCTCTTACTTTTTGCCTTAAAGGAGTCGTCCTTGTTATTATAAATATTTCCAATATATAATACAAAATATAGAGAATTTAACTCTTTATAATGAGTGGGTAATATATATAACCCATGTCAAGTTTCATACAATTTACAAATAATATAGGAAACCTTTTTTTTCCATAACAAAAAAATTAGATAAAGTAGGTCTTAAGAGCACATCAAGATTAAAGCATGTTTCATAAATTAAAAAATGTTGATAAAAATATTTGCAAATTATCTAGATGTTTACCTTAATAACTAGAATCAAAATTCACGCTATTGTAAGTATTTGTTACACATTTTCTTACATCCTTACCTTATGAACCTATTTTCATTGCCTATCCTACATTTTTTTTCCCTGACCATGAACATTATTTTGTTGGAGACAATCTTATTCAAATAATTTTTAGTACTAAATGTGCACATATCTTCTAGTAAAGATTCAAACTTTAGTAAAGTAAGAAAATATTGACAAATGTGTAAGCTATATCCGATATGTGTGATTAAGATCAACTCACAAATGTTATATAATTAGAACAAGAGGATTATCTTATTTTATAGATCATATAATCAAGAAATTCGGTTATCAACTAAACCGAGCTAAAATATTTCGGTTAATTCTGTTTTGGCTAAATTAACAATTTCAGTTCCATGTTAAAAACTATTTCCACTCATTTTTTTTTAATTAATTCAGTTTTTACCGAAAAACTAAATACTCAACCGTGCACATGTCGAGCTTCAAATGTGTAACAACAAAAACAAAAAGACATGACCACAGTATCTTATATACATATGATGCTATCTCACCTGAAGACATGCACTTATTATCATATTTGGGGACTTGGCATATTCCATATATACGACAATCTATACCTATTTGGTTCAATGGATGGAATTAAGTAAGCGTATGAACATTGCTACTTTTATAAATAGCTACTAAGAATATGCCCACCGCATCTCCTTATTATATATCCCCTACCACGTCTCGAAGCCACTAGAAGGTTATGCCGTTTAACGTTGTAATCTCAGAAGCTTCCATCACCATATAATTTCACATTCATGCACTTTATTGTCCTTGGCTTCTAGATATATTTTAGGCAAAGTCGTATAAAAATTTTTCACACGTGTCTCACGACTTGTTTGGTGCAAGAGGATGGGAGAGAAAGTGATGGGACGGAAATTTTTTTAGTTGAGTTTAAAAAAATTAGAGAAATGGAGTTAACATTTTTAATTAATTTTTATCAGTTTTTTTTATCATGCATGTGCTCTTTATTAAGAATATGTAATCTCACCTCTCCAATTGTTTTAAATTTTACTCATAAAAATTTCAACTCCCCTCTAAATCTCTCATAACAAACCGATCCTAAAGATTTAGGTCCTAATAAATTTTTAAATGGTAACAATTCGTTTTTAGTATATGTAAACTCGTGTTCAATTTTTTTGCTCAATTACAACATATATGTTTTGCTAAAAAAATTACAACATATATTTAATTTATGTTAATATGTATTTCATGTTAGACATAGTTAATGATAGATCACACAATCTAATCCTTTTTAACTATTATTTATATCTCAATTTAAAATATAGTCTCATATAATTTTTGTCTACGGCTTTTTAAAATTAATTAGCTCTAATTAAGTATTTTATATACACTAAAAATCTAAGGTTTGTTTAAATTAGTGGATGGCTTTTGTAAAATTTAAAATTATCCATAATAAAATTTAGGAAAAATTAATGTAGACCGCCTTATAGTTTATCCCAATCTCATTAAATCAAGTTGGATTATTATTATTATTATTTGGGAAATTTGCAATGAGATCTCAAATAAGAGACTTTATGTTAAAGAAGTCCTGTGAAATCGCGCATTTGTAGTTAGGTCTTAAGTTTCAGAAATATATTATTGCTAAGTCTCAATTTACAACCTCGGAGTTATTACTGGCGCTGTTGAGGTTGTAATTGATAACCTTAGGAGGATGTTGTCAATTACAACTCCAGCAGCGCTATTAGCAATCCTAGGACCTAACTGTAAATATGCGATTTCATGGGATCTTTTTAAAGTAAAATCCCTTATTTAAGATCTCATTATAAAATTCCCTTTGCTCAAGTTGTTGGAAGTTGGATTATTATATTATCTGCTATCTATCCCTTATGCCGGTCAAGCTTTCTTTCCTATATTTTTTTATTTTTGTCAAAAAGCGATTATTCCTTATTTACTTTCACAATAAAGATATATACACAAATGTAAACTTTGTAATCTCAGAAGCTTCCGTGCCATAACCGCCGCTTCAACCGCCCTTTTGACCACAATTTCACATAGCTCTCTCTCGCTGACCTGGTTATTTCAATTTTGATTATGCAGCTAATTGTGTTTCAATTGAGCTATTATCATTTAATTCATTAATTTAATTTATAAACTTTATGAAATTTTATTTATAAATATACACAGGTGTTGTAAAATAAAATGAAAGAGATTTCATAGAGTTCATGAAAGTCTGTAAATTAAAATTAACCATTTGTACACTCAACGATTAAGACAAATTTAAATAAAATAAAATAAAATATATATATAGGGACATAATTTAAAATTGAAGTAAACAATAAAGACATTAGACATGTGAATCCATTTTTCCTAAAATGCATTAGTTAAAAGATCTTGGTTAATTAATTGTAAAGTTTAACAATTAATTGCGATTAATAAAAACAGTTAATTAGGAATAATTGGTAAAAATTAATACTTTCTCAAAAACACGTTATATTATGATATATGGAGGACATTTTTAAAATAAGAACTAAAAAATATCTCATTATAGTAATCAAGTAGGATTATAATTATTTGGTTTAATTGTAAGTTGGATTATTATTATATTCTATCCTCTATGTCGATCAAGCTTTTATATATACAAATGTGAACGTTGTGATCTCGGAAGCTTCTGTGACCATAACCCCGGCGTTCCCCTGTCCCTCAGCCACATTTTCTTCATAATTTTTTAAAATTCATCTCCACTATCAGATTTTTTTTCTTTTTTTAAAAAGTGAAAATTACACTTAGGTCCCAAATAAAGAAATATACATCAAATAGGTCCCGTAAAAAAAATATACTCCTCTCAGGTCCCAAGTTAAGAAATTTATTATTGTCAAGTCCCCATTAATAATCCCAGAGTTGTTAATGACACCCTTAGGGTTGTCATTGACGCCATTAAAAACCTTGGGACCTGACAGTAATTAATTTCTATCTTGGGACCTCTTTGATATATATTCCCTTATTCAGGACCTCAGTGTAAATTTTCTTTTTAAAAATATATGGTTCAGATTTCATATTTTATAAAATGATTATTTATAATCTAAATAAATAAATTTTAAAGTGTTAGAATTTGATTTACAATATTCATAACTACAATACAATTAAATTATAAGATACTATAATAAGAGTTTATATAAAATAAGAAATCTGAACCATTCATTTGTTTCATCTAAAGGTGGAGATGAGGTTCAGAGAGAGAATGATTTGGAATGCCCTTCTAAATTTAACATGGCTCTTTGACCATAAAAAAAATTTCACATGGCTCTTTCTCATTAACCTGGTTGTCCTTAGATTTTATCTGTACTTCAAGTTATTCTTAATATAAGATTCAATTAACTTTTTTAAGAAAAGATCATTGAAGTTAAATAAATTATTTAATGATAATATATATTGTATATCATTAAATTATACTGATTTAGTCCTCAATATAAAAGCCATTTGATTTTCTTTTCAAAAGATTAAATAAGCTATTGGATTTTTGGGTATAAGTCTGCCTTTGATGGGTTGGACTATTTGCTCTGAAAAACTCCAAATCAAACAAGGGAGAAAACAAATAAGCAATTAATGTTGATAAAATCATAATCTCTTGCCTGATTAATCAACCAAATCAACACTTATGATGATTTGGAAGAGGAGCCTCTTGATTGATAAGAAGATCCTCCTGATTGTACAATCCATCAATTATTGTTGATTGATTGCAGCTTAGTGAGCAAACAGAATAGGTTTTCCGTGACTTTATAAATAAAGGCCTTCACCATACAATGTAAGTCACTTTAGAGTAATCGAATTATCTTGGGCTATCTCTCTTCTTTCTTCCATGTACCCCATAGGCAGGTATGCATCTTCTTTTATTCTCATAATTCTTTTAGAAGTTAAATAACTGACTTAATTATACAAATTAGTTTAAATAAAAATGATAAATATAAGTATTTTAAAGTAATTTATATAGTTCCTCAGTCTTTCTAAAAAAAATCAAATAGAACTTATATTAAAGAACGAATAGAGTATAGTAATTTATAAGTTAAACAAATTAATTTTGAGAAAAATGACAAATATAAATAATTTAAACTAACTAATTTAGTTTCCTTAATTCCTCCCAAAAAAGGTCAATCGGCCTTATATTAAAGATTAGATGGAATATATTCTTTTTATAAAAGTAAATTTTTTATAAACGTATTAGTCGGAAGAGTTTAGTTAATTAGTTATAGAATTTTATATACAGTTAATTAGGAACGTAACATTACCTATATCTCATTAGCAAGTGGAGTATAATATCTCATCATTAACCGAATCAAGTTTTGGTAAATTTGATTTGAATGTTGACTCTAAGCGTGTGAATGCAGCAACCGTCATACCTTCAAACACGGCAAGGATTGATGACGTAACTAATGATGCAAAATGATCTCCACCGCTTACAAACTTGAATTCAAAAGCAGTACATGGCCAAAAATCCTCCACGTGTGGAGATAAAAATCCTCCACGTGTAAAATTTGAGCTCGCTCCATGGAATGAGTCTCGATGCTCGCTGCTTCCATACGCGTCTTGTTCTCTAGAAATTTTTTGTTGAGTGAAAAGGAAGTTGTATTACTGAAAATAACTGTACAGAGAGTGGTCATGAGGAGATTACATGAGACAAAACTTGAATGACTAATTCACTAGTAGTAAAGTGTTAATTGTGTGAGCTACTGTCGATCTGATTTGTGTCAACAACTTGTCTACTGTATAGGTTTCCTCAATAAAAATTATACGATTGCAGCCTTCCCATAATTTCCAGCAAGTAATAAAGAATCCAACCTTTCAATAAATATCCATGTTTTTGGATTTCAACAGGTTTGTCAGATAAGACTTGATATCCCAGCAAAAGAAATCTGCACATATATCTCTCGGTAATATTTTCCTCCAGACTGATAAGGACAGTGCTTGAAGACATGTTCCAAAGTTTCTGTATCTGCCCCACAGAGCATACACTGAGGATCATCAGTCATACGACGCCTGTGTCTTTCCTGATTGGTTAATAATTTCCCTTTGAATAAAAGCCATGAGAAAGTGCACACTCGTTGGGCTATTGGCAACTTCCAAATTTTTTGCCACACCGGATCAGTATTTTGCCAATGAACAGATTCTATAGCAGAGTATGCCGACTTTGTGGTGAAAATCCCTGAAGAAGTTAGAGTCCATTTACATTGTGGATCAGACAAATCTGTACCAATTCTTGACTCCGATATAGCCTTTAAGATGTCTGGAGGTAGTAGTTGTTCAAAAAAGTACCATCTCTAGGACCCGTCCTGATTTATATAGCTGGAGATTGGTTTGTGCAGATCTAATTGAGAAATGGGGGAGTATGCTAGATTCTTGAGTGGCCCTATACCTCCAATCCAGTTATCATTCCAAAATTTAATTACCATTCCATCCCTTGGATTCCATTTGATGTGGACAGTAGCTTCCTCCCAGTGCTTTACCATATTATTCCTCCAGAAGCTAGAATGGTAGGATTTTAAAGTGGGAGTTACCCTCTCCTAAAAGTCATATTTTCTTTTGAGTACTCTTACCCATAATGCATGGGGAGATGTATGCAATTTAAAGATCAATTTGGACAGGAAGGCTTTGTTTGGCGATTTTGGCTTTAGTATGCCACATCCTCCATTTCGCAAAGGCTGACAAAGTTCATTCCACTTCACAAGGCTTACTCCCCGACAGTCCTTTGAATATCCCCAAATAAATTTTCTTATCACCGTTTCAATTGCATTGCAACAAGAAATAGGTAACAAAGCACTTTGTATGGTACATAAAGGAATAGAGGATAAGACAGATTTGGCAAGGGTTATACGACCTACTAAGGAAAGAGCTCGACTCTTCCAACCTGCAAGCTTGCTCTGCACCAGAAATTAGGGGCACCCCTAGGTATTTGCCCAGTGTTTCTGTCTGTTGGAAGTTCAATTTATCACAGATGGATCCTCTTAGTGCTGGGTTGATGTTTCTAGGGAAAAGGACCTTAGTCTTTGAATGACTAATTTTGTGGCTAGAAATTTGATAGAACGCATGAAGTATGCTTTGGATCACCTCGGCTTGTTGTAAGGAAGCTTGCCCAAAAATAACTAAGTCGTCAATAAAGAAAATGTGTGATAGGGAGATGCCCCTTCGCCCCAATTTGATGGGCTTTCACATGCCTTCATCAACTTTGGCACTGATTTGTTGAGATAGATGTTCCATACAAAATACAAAGATATACGGGAAAAGTGGATCACCTTGCGTTATACCTCTCTTAGGGGAAAATTCTTCCAATGGTTGACCATTCCACAAAACTTGCATAGTTGATGTTGTGATACAAGTCATTATCACATTTATTAGATTTTTTGGTAGGCTAACATCTTTAAGTGTGATGTGAATGAAATCCCATCGAAGAAGGTCAAATGCCTTCTCAAGGTCTACTTTTATAGCCATCCATCATGTTTTTCCTTGCTTTCTTCTCATTGAGTGAATAACCTCATGAGATATGATAATATTCTCTACAATGCTCATGCCTTGAATAAAGCTAGTCTGGTAAGGGCCTACAAGTTTGGGGAGAAGCCCTTTTAGACGATTTGCTATTATTTTGGTTATAGCCTTATATACCACTGTGCAAAGACCAATTGGGCAGTATTGTCAAATGGAGGTGGGTCTTAGAACTTTGGGGATGAGTGCAAGTAATGTTTTATTAAAGTAAGGGGGCAAAGGTTTCCCTAGCCATAAATCACGGATCAATTCAAGGAGTTGTGGTTCAACATGGTTCCACTGAGATTGAAAGAAAAGGGCATGGAGTCCATCAATACCTGGTGATTTGAGAGGTTTCATTTCAAACAGAGCCTGGTTCACTTCATCTGTAGCTATATCCCTCTCTAAGGACTTTAGATCCGAGTCAGAGAGCGGTGGAAAAATTCCTACGGGATTCATCGGTAAAACATCCAAATCCTCCAGCGAGTACAAGTTGGCAAAAAAATCACAAACTGAGTTTCGTAACTGATCCAGTCTCCTCGGTCATTCTTAAGTTTCAAAACCTGATTCTGGCGCTGTCGCATTAAAGCCTTTGTATGGAAAAAAGTCGTATTACGATCTCCAAGTAGGGTCCAATCAAAGTTGGATTTTTGTAACCAAAGTGATTCCTCCTGGAGGCAAACCTCCTCATATTCATCTCTTAATGAGTGATCAAGATTAGTTAGGAATTCAGAGAAAGGATGATCTTCTATTTTGCGTTGGATTCCATCTATTCTTGATAGTAGCTTTCGTTTGCGAGCTTCAATGAGACTGAATGTATCATGATTCCACTGTTTGGCTTTAGCAATGAATGATTGTATGTTGGTTAGCATGTCTGCTGTTGGGGCCCAAGCATCTTGCATTAGAGAGGGGAATTTCGGGTGAAATATCCAAGAGGCAAGGAATTTAAAGGGCCTTTCATTAGTAGTTTGTTTGGGTTTTGGGCCAAGATGGATTTGGATGGGCCTATGGTCTGATAAAATCTTAGGTAGATGATGAACCCAGGACTTTGCGAAAAGTTGAAGCCATGATTGGTTGCACATAGCTCAGTCCAAACGTACCATTGTGGTACCCCTTCTCCATGTATACTTTACTCCATTAAATCCCATGTCAATAAGGCCATGGTTATTAATGAAGGATCTGAAAAGGTGGCAGCCAAAACTCAAGCAAGTTGATGGGCCTGATCTATCAATTCTTCATAAGGTGGCAGCCAAACTCAAGCGACTTGAGGGCTGTATTCCCATGTTGGATAAATCAGACCATAAGTGTTTGCGATATGATGGAGAAGGACTCCCATACACAGCAGGGAACATGAACTTCAAATTTGCATATGTGAGGAGAATCTCTGTATGAATAAATTGGTAATTGTTCAGAAGAACTTTTATTTGAACTTTGTGGGACCAGAGGATCCATATGCCACCAGAGAAACCATCAGCCTCCACACGGTGAGAGTTGGGGAATCCCATCTTTCTTATTACCATATCTGCCTTGTGATTTGAAATACGAGGCTCCACTAAAACAAAGATATCAGGTTTAAAGTTAGCAACGTAAGACTTAAAAACATAAGGGAATCTCTTGTCTAGAGCCCCCTGACAATTCCATGAAATTATTGACATAAATAAATAATCATGAGAAGGAAGGTGAGGAGAAATCTACTCTCTCCACAAGCATTGCGATTTCATCAGTATTTAATTCTCCCTGGATTTCCCTAGCGACCTCTTTCATAAGTTTCACTGAGAGACCAGGTCCAGTGTTGTTGGGTTTGGGTCCAATTGAGTGGACATTGATACCCTTTGATAATTTTATTCCTCTATTTCTTGATCCTGGATCAGGCGGGTTGCCTAGCTGGATTCTTGAATTGTTTGTTTGTAGATGTTCTGGAGTTCCTGATGATTGGCCCAAATCGCCACCTTGATTTTTTTGTCCTTTGTTCCTCACTGGATTTCTGTGGTCTATTATTGTGATGGCTAAATTATAATTTTTGTCCATAGTGGTATCTTAGTGCAATGCGATGTAATTGGCTGATTTAAAGATACTATCAGAATTAGTATATGTAGCCAATTTGTCTTGACGCTTTTCCATATGTTCCACTCGCTTTTTACTAGCCTGCTCCTTGCTTTTCCACCTTGTTGGAATGGTGTCCCCATTTTTGTGATTTCTGACAGTCTCATACACTGCCTGCTGTATCGCCTCCTCACTATCTTTCTCGTGCAGAATGCTAAAGCGGGATGCCGTAGCGAAATTGTTTTTCCCATTACTGTCTTCTTTTTTGTTCCCTTGGATGTACATTCTTTTTCTGTTTTGTACCTGCATCCATGCTCCATAGCTGGAGGTTTCATGAGCATCTCGAATTGGTTCTGCCATTATTTCCGGTGGTTGCTCTGATTGTTCTGGTTGCATAGCTTCCTTGTCCGCCATTTTTTCCGGGCAAATTCCTTCTAAGTGGCCATATCGCCCACAGTTGAAACCAATGGTGGGTAATCCTTCATATTCCACATAGATAATCTCACCATCCACTTGTATTTTGGAGACAAGGGGTTTGGTAAGATCAAGTGTAACGGCTAGACGAGCAAATTTGCCTCTATCTCCCGATTCAGTGTTGTAGTCCACTTTCATTACCTCTCCAAACACACTACTGATGGAATGAATGACTGTTTTATGATAGTAGCGTGCTGGTAACCTTGGAAGTCTCACCCAGCACATGACTTGGCTGACAGTGTGGTTCTGGGGTTTAAAGGACGGTGACCATGGCTGAACTGTCAGGTAATGACCAAAAATAGTCCATGGGCCATTGAGTAAGGCATTTTGATAGTCCATGTCCTCCTTAAATTTGACAAGAAAGCAATCTTCCTCCAGATCGGTGATTTGAATCTTACCCGAGGGTTTCCACTTTGCATGCAATTGGGATGAGAGGTGGCGATAGCTTATCGGTTGTCCCAATAATTTAACCACCACTGCGAGCCCCATTCTTTTGTTCAGAATGTCAAGAATACGAGAAGCAAAGTTTACTGTTGGCATGTTACCATTCATTGTGAAAGATACGTCACCCTGCTGTAAAGCAAGTTCATCTTCATCTTCCATATTCAAATCCTGGTGGTCACCATTAAGTAGCATGTCCTTAAAGGATGGAATCGAATGGGCTTTTTTGTCAATATTCATGTTGCAGTGGGTGGTTTCCCCAATATTTTGTGTTTTCAGGACTATATCAGTCATTTGGGTAGCGAAGACATGGGTTTCCATGGTCGAAGGGGTTGGAGAGGCAGATATTTCCATGGTGTCATCCTTTCCATCTAGCTTAACTTTCTTAGTGCCATGATCCTCTCCTGGGTGGGGTGGAGGTTCATTCTTGAAATTGCTGTCGAAAGATGGTTGGGTCACCATGGTGGTGTGCTGCAGTAGTGGTTTTAGAGAGAAGGCAGAGCGTCTCTCTTTAGACCCTCATTCTCTAAGACACATCGTGGAGTCTCTACTCAAAGTGCGTTTTCTTTAGTATAAAGAATATTTGTTTATGCAACTAATCAAAAAAAGTATCGTGACTAATCTTAGATGGAAACCTCTTAGATTTATAACTAAATCTAACATCAACTAGCTCTCATGTTAATAATTCGAGTATTTTAGACACTGAGCTTGTAAGAGGTACTAAATATATGTACGGTTTATCATCTTCAAATATGGTACAACCCCGCATGGTGGATTTGGGGTGGGGTTGGAGCGTGTGGTGATGTTCTTCTGCGGCCTCAGTAACATATGCAAGACATCTCTATTCCCACGTCACCCTTCTAGGTTAACCCCTTGACAACACATTCAACTGGTGGTCTGGATGTTGCGCGCATTTTCTTTAACGTGAATCCTGGAGATCGTGTTTTTATGTATTTATGGGTTTGGCAGCATTGATGCTGGTGACAACGCAAAAATAATTAAGGGACAATTCTAAAAAAATACTTTCATAAATTTTAAAATTCTAAGGGGCTGTTTGGTATGAGGGGAGAGGAGGGGAGGGAATGGGAGGGAAAATAAAAATTTTAAGAGTTAAATTTAAAGAAATTAAAGAAGTGGGGTTATAAAATTTTAATAAAGAAAAAAAGTAATATAAAAAAGTATGAAAAATTAATTTAAAACTTTTAACCCCACTTCTTTAATTTTTTTTAAAATTCAACTTATAAAAATTTCCCCTCCCCTCCAAATCTCTCATACCAAACGCACCATAAAAGGGATGTTAACATTTCAAAAAGATATTAATGTACTATAGACCAAATTGCGTTTTTTAAATTCCCTGACATGAACAGTAATGATTTTTGCAAGATGAGTAATAGTTTTTGCAAGAAGAGTAATAAATTTCGCTAGCCCGTGTTGGTCCGTGTTCATCACTCTCTCTCCCCCTCAAAATTCGCTAACATGAATAGTAGTAGATTTTCACCATTTGAGTAATGGTTTTTTTTAAGAAAAGTAATGGTTTTCGCTACTTCGTGCTGATAACTTTTTCTCCCCCTCCTCTGACGGCACTGTTCATCTAACACTACACTAAAATTGTTCATCTGACAAAGGAGAGAGGGGAATCTACCCGTGACATGAACAGAATCAGATTTTCACCATTTGAGTAATGGTTTTCATTACTTCATGCTGTTCACTACTCATGTCAGCAAAAATTTCAAAACCCCAATTTGGTCCATGGTACCTTAATGTCTTTTTAAAATGTTAACATCTCTTTGGGGTTTTTGAATTTGGGGAGGTATTTTTCTGGAATTCTCCCAATAATCAATTCTTCTTTTAATTGTTTTTTTTTGCTTTAGCAAGGTATCCTCTAGCCCGATAGACCAATGACTAATCCTCCGTTCATTATGGGTTCTTCTATGGAAAGGACAACTGGCCAGGAGATTTAACGATGTTCCATACCCAAGGCCAAGGAACGAACCCTGATCATAATCAATTCTTCTTTTAATTGTTCTTTTATCAACAATATATTTTGAAAAATTGAAAACCAAGATGAATAATATACACACTAATTTATGTAATTATTATTCTTAATTTTTTTAATTTTTATATAGGAATTCAAGTGTCTTTTCATGTTTATAAGATTTCTTCCCCTTTATTCTTTTTATTGGATTATATTCAAATTATTTTTCCTAACTTTAACTTATAAATTTATGTGTAATATAATGATTGTCTTCCTTTATTTTTTAAAAAAAGTCAACTAAATATTATATTTAAGACCGGGGAAGTATAAAACATGGTTGAATTTTTTAACAATTAAGAAGTTAAACAAGTTAGTTAATCATAATATATGTTATATATTATTTAATTCTATATTAGTTTATAAGTTAGGTAAATTGATTTAATATATAAAAGATAAATATTAATATTTTAAGTAATTTATTTAATTTTTTTAATATCTAATAAAGATAAATTATATTTTACATTAAGGATAAGAGGAAGAGGAGTATTTTTTTCAATTCTCTCATGGGATTGCCCTTTCCCCTTTCAAGGTCCAATACGGAGCAAGCTAGCAAGGAGAGATTCCCAATGCTCCAATTCTATTATAAAATTTTCAAAGGCCCGTTTTGTTAATATTTTGCATGCGGGTCTTATATTGGGATTTATTATTAAGATTTTATATCGGGCTTGCTTTTTTCTTCGCACTATCGAACTTGTCTAACATACCAGAAAGCCGCGGCCCACATGAGGGACGACATATATGGCCGCATGGTGCTCCATTTGGCAACGACAAGGAACACAACACTTACCGCCCGTTTGGTTCACAGAATCAAAGAGAATGTAATAGAATGTAATACAATGTAACGGAAAGTAATGTAATGATGATTACATGAAGTTGTTTGGTTTGTTATTAAGAAAAGATAATACATAGACCTAAACACGTTTGATCGGATTACATTAAATATGGTAATATATGATAATAATATATCAAGATACAAAATTACCCCTTGTCTACATATATATGTATAAAGACTTGAAACTATCTATTATTTTATCAAGTATGTACAATAACCGTATTCCTACTAATAATAATAAATTAATGGACAAAATTACCCTTTGCCACTATGTATAAAAAATTATTTAAATAACTCGCATAAGTTAGACCCTATTCACATATGTAATAGTAAAGTATAATTTTAGTGATTGAAGGCAAAAAAAAATATTTTAGTGATTAATCGATGAGGGCCAACACATGGATGAAATTATTTCTTTGGCAAACTAAACCATTGGCAAAGGTTTGTCCCAAAAAAAAAACTATTGGCGAAAGATCAGACAGCATAAATAGGAAAAAAAAAACCTAAAAACGAAAATATCAAAAAAAATTTATAACTTCTTAATAATAAGTGGAAAAACGACCATTAATAATTAATAAATTATGAGATTTTTTTAATATTATTTTGTTTAATTGATATTTTCATGTCATTTAAAAAAACAGAAAAATAATTTCTGACGTCGGTTCGTGTCTCTTGCTCCATGACAATTGCCACCACAATGCCAGATATAGGGTCTTTCACACAAAGAAGACATTAGGGACAGTTTGAGGCTTTGATCGATACATTGGGATGAACTGTATTGTAAGTGAAGAATCGAGATTGAAGATCGTGTTTTAATTCCCCTACAAGAGTGAGGAGAGAGATGAACCCGAGGCAGAAAAGAGGGTTGAAATTGGTGATTTGGATTGTGGCATTGAGGCAATGCTATTTGAGGATATAAGTAGGGTTTATTTATAGGCAATATAATAAATTAAAAAGTTATAATGGTTATATGATCTTTTTCTCTAGATTACAGGATCTCTGCACCCTGATTAATGTGATTACATTAAATGATGTAATCTGGATTACAAATGTAATCATCTTTACTTTACAATAAATTCAACCAAACGCCGTAATCAGCCTGATTACATAGAATTACATGTAATCTTATCCCATGTAATTGAACCAAACGGAACTTCCAAAACAAAATTGCTCTTGAGTGAAAACTTCCAAAGCAAATTTGCTCTTTAAAAAAATGACGTAAATGACACACTGGTCAACCAATGATCAAACTTAACTGGGATAACGATGAAGGCAAAATTGTTCTAGATTTGATACTTTTGGGCTAAAATTGCTGCCTAAAAACTTCTATGACAAAATTGGCCTCCAGTGAATACTTACGGGGCAAAAATAACATTTAACCCTTTAATTTAATATGTACCATCTTTTTTTCCCATAAGATTTGTACATTCTTCTTTTGGCCAGATTTGTACATTCTTGTTAAAACTATATTAGTCAGTTAAGTATAATTAAGATGCTCCTTAAAATAATTATCCAAATATGCCAAATCAAAGACATTTTTTTAAAAAAAAATCGGATCCAATATAATTCAGTTGAGTTACCAAAACTACATTTGTTAAACTCAAGGGACTAAATTAAACCTTGGGGTTAAACATAAAGAACTAAAAAGATATACTTGAGCCATTTTCTAATTATTGTGATTACTATATATGTCTACGAGCTAACGCTCACAAGAAGATTCTCAAACTTCAAATCATCTTGCTATGCTAGCTATACGTGAGAGCTATTAATTGATTAAGTTTCACTTTGTTTCACTAAATAGTTTTAATTGGGGAGATCATTATGAGTGGAATAAGATTTTTTTTTTTGGCCATATGCGCCGGCGCACATTCGTGATTCCCATGAAAAAGTTTGTTGGCAAAAGAAGGGGAAAGAAAAATTCCTAAGAAAAAGTAGCTTTTTTTTATTCCCCTCGTTTAAAACACGCAAGGCATCTCTACCACCTTTTATTTTCTTTCTTTTTTCTAATTTCGTGAATAAGCATCTTACCACGTACCTTTATGTGCTGGCTGTGGGTGCTTTTGGACTAATTTAACCATCCAAATTGAATTCAATTGGCTTAAATTTAATTAATTATATATATATTGAAATTTTGAAGATTAATTATTTGCATGAAAAATAGGTGAAAAGTTGTTGTTTCTAGAATTTTATTGACCAAAAGAACGCCGTTACTTCCTTTATATGAAATTGTACCGAATGCCATATTGTCTATATATCAAAATATATCATATCATCTAACTAATAAAATTCCCCGACATAAATCTTTTATCGGTTATCCATTTTTTTATAACGTATTTACTAAATCATAAAATTACTAAAATAGTCATTCCCACACTTACATAAAGATGTGTTCACTACCAATTGCAATGTAACCGGGTGGCATCAAAACTCCCTTGGATATGGGATATCGTGGGTTTGATGCCCCTTGTAATATCATTGAAAAAAACAAAGAAAAAGAAAAGAAGCCTTCACTATTGAAATTCTTGCCCTCAATCAACCTGAAAATTACAACTACACCCTATCATTATTGGGATTCCTCCACGGCTCTTTTATATATAGATGAGAAGGCAATGCTTTGGGGTCAGAGAGCATCAGACACACAGACACATATAGAGAGAGAGAGTTGGATACAGGGAGGAGGGAATGGGAGAACGAAGGAGCCAGAAGTTGTGGGAATGGGCTGTTTGGGAAGATGGAATTAGTGGTTGAGATGGAAAGTGTTTTCCTTCTCTTTTAATTTATTCCTTCCCAAAGCCGCCCATTCCGACGATTTCTGGTTCTTCCTCCCTTTCCCTTCGCTTCTCACTTTTACTCATCAACTTTGCTGTAATCCCCACTCCACTGGTAATCTAATAATATATAATATCCATTCATTGTTCAATTACTTTCTACGTTTTCTTTGTTTGTTTCTTTCTTTTGTAAGTATTGTGAGATTTGATTCCGTGGGATTCTTCCTTTCGCCGTTTAGCTTCTTCTTTTTTCTTTTTTTTTTTGTTTCGGTTGAGATCAATTGATTATGATGAAGCAGGTTAAAGGTTGTATTATTGTTGGCTTCTACAACTTTGTACTGTATAATTGTCAAGGAAACAACTCTTTTGGCTAGGGGCTGTTTGGTATGAAGGTTTTGTGAGTCGAGTTCAGACTTCGGATTCAACTAGTTTATGCCTTGTGTTGATGAAATTTCGGATTCTAACCCGAAACTAATAGGGTTGTATGGATCCTCACCGATCTAAACAATAAGTCATTTTCAACCAAAAAAAATTATTAATTCATTATTAGCGTGTTTGGAAATCTGATAAAGTAAGGATATCGGTCGTCTTCAGTAATTCAAACTTTCAAACTGATTAAAAAAATTTGTGTATGTTTGGTATTCCAAGTAAGAAAACGTCAGAAGTTAAGAAATCGTCTGATATGCAATAAGCAGAAATTTGTTGCTTAATGGGACATTGGAGAGAAGGGAATTTTTTTAAAAAAATTTTCTGTTATATTTATTTTATCAGGTCTTAATTATAAGATCTAATTAATTTTTTTAAAGAATCATAAAAAATTTTATTATATTATTTTAAAGCATTAAAATTTATAATTTTTCTTATTAACTATTTTATTTGACTTATGAACTAATATACTCCCTCAGTATTAATTATAAGGGCCAGTTGACTTTTTTGGACAGTATTAAAAAAGCTAATTATATTATTTTAAAATATTAAAATTTATTATAATATTTTATGTGCAATAAGACTCTCTCCGGTCCTAATTATAAGACCCAACTGATTTTTTTGAAGAAATTAAGGAAGCGAAAAAGGTCAAATAAGTCTTATAATTTGGACTGGAGGTAGTATAAATATCACAATATATTTACATGCAATAAAACTCCATTGAGTCCTAATTATAAGATCCAGTTGATTTTTTTGGAGATATTAAGGAAGCAAAAAAAAATCAATTAGATCTTATAATTAGGACCGGAAGTATTATAAATAGCACAATATATTTTGTATGTAATAAGACTCCCTCCAGTCTTAATTATAAGACCCTGTTAATTTTTTTTGGAGAGATTAAGGAAGTGAAAAAAGTCAACTAGGTCTTATAATTAAAACCAGAGGTATTAATTATAAGACCCAATGAATTATGTTTGTGATGAAATTAAAGACTGAATTATATGGTTCATGTGATATGATTAGTAATGTAATATTATTTCATAAAAAAATTTACATTTATTTTCTTTCTAATTTATATGTATTTTTAATCATTTAATCATATTATTAATTATATATTTTTAGCTTTTATTATTAACTTTCGTTAAAATTAATATTTTTTTCTGGTATAATTTTTAAATTTTACAATATATATATATATGTATGTATGTATAATATATTTACTAATATTCATGTCTCTTTCACTCATTTACCACAATAAATTACTTTTTAACATATCAACCAAACACATTTTACTTTTACATAAGTCACTTATACTACCGTCAATCCAAACATACATAATCTGACTAATCTATAAATCCAATTACAAATAAGTCACTTATCTTATCATTATTCCAAACACACCTATATCAGTTTTAAATTGATCCTTTTAACTTTCTGTCTTCCCCTCCTTTCTTTTCATGGTATCCAACGTGTTATCACCTATTAAATAGGGGTCAAATTAAAAAAACAAACAAACTCTCTTCTTTTTATATATAAAGTCTTTTTGACCAAATTTGTTATTTAAAAAAATAATAAAAATTAGTTAAAAGTAGTAAACACTTATGTAGGAAATATTTTTTTTTAAAAAAATATATATCCTTATTTATGAAGGAACCAATTTCATTCCTTACTATAAGAGCTTGCTACCCAATCTTGGTCGTTGATGAAGTTAGAGTGAGAGAGTGAGGGGAGGAAGAAGATGGCTATTGATTGGGTGATTAGATCTCTATGTTTAGCAAGAAAGAAACTGGTTTCTTCATAAATTGAGTAAGAAAGAGAGAGATAATGATAAAGTGATGAAAAATAATGTATAAGAGAAAGATGAGATGAGAGAACAAAGGGAATGAGTGGACATTTAAATAAATATAATATACTAAAGTAAAAATACATTTATTAGCTGGACAAACTTAAAAAAATGATCTTATACAAATAATGACCCATCAAAGGAAAGGCCTCTCCATTTCCCTTCCCATCTACTTTCATCCATTTCTTTATTTACATTGTTAATATAGTATTAAATAATGAAATATGTAAATAAATGAATTTCAGTAATTAAAATTTAATATAAAAAATTTATATCTTTATACTTTTATTAAAGTGTTATATGTATTCTTTTTTACTTTTCATTATCTTAACTGTCAGGAATATTAAATCTCAACTGTCAGAATTAATTACTTGATGTTGTGCAGATTTGATCGCCCCAAGTGCACATAGCTCAAGCCATTATATTTCTTTCATTTTGATGCGTTATAATATGTAATAATGTATTTACTTCTTATCTTTATTCACTTCAATCATTTTCTATTTTATTGTTTATTTATTTGTTTGACATTCATATTTTTCATACAGCTTATATTTCTTATTTTAAATACTTAATATATATATATATATATATATATTTTCCAGAACTTAATATATTATTTAAAACATCTTTATTTGATTTTGATATATTGTTTCAATTACACAGTTCAGCAATTAAATCGTGAAACGGTACCGTTCAATAATGTTTGATACCTTGCGCTCAAACCTAGTTAGAGTAATTAGCCAGAGAAAAGGAAAAACTTAAGACTAACAAGGGCAAATGGCTTAATTATTTTATTCGTTTTGATGTCTCTAAATTATTTACTTCTTATATAATATAAAAATTATTGCATGTAAACTAAATGGACGGTTTAATTATGTATATGTATATGTATTGGGGAAAAGGTCTACAAAATCATGTGCATTCATTTTCTTGATCAATAGGCATTCAGAAAAGTGGGTCCTCACGTCTTCAGAAAAGTAATATCTAAATTTTGAGGAATTAATTAAAATATATTGAAATGGAATATTTAAAAAAATTGTTAAGTACAATAACCTAAAAGTATATTAGTGGTCAAAATTCTGATTTTAGGCAAAATTTATTTTAAAGAAATGAATTATTTAAGAATTAGTTAAGAGCCTAAAAATGATTGAGAAATTATTATATAATCATATTTTATGATTTAAAAAAAATATAGAAAGTTTTAATTTCTTAAAAAATAGCCTAAATAATTTAAAAACTATTTTAAAAATTAAAAGATCAGACTGAAACCTAAAGTAATTGAGGTAAAATACCCTATGTGTTATGAATATTGTTTATGTGGATGTCCATTGACTTATACTCTAGTCAACATCTAATACTCTCTTATACTTTCTCCCCCTATGTTTACCCACCAAGATTTGTTCCAACAATTTCAACATTGAAGACCATCATTTTTCCACATTCTTCATCATGAAATTTGACAATAACATTAGCTACTAATGTTGACAATTTGTAGTTGAATTTTCCTATAAATGTAGATTGGAGAGCATTGTAAGAGATTCATACGTGAACGAGAAAATTTTCCTACTTCTTTCTCTCTTCTATCTCTTGCTATTTCATCTTATATACATTCTATTTTCATAACAATATTGATATTGATATTAATGATGATGATGTTGATGGACGGGAGTATATCTTAAATTTTTTCAATTTGTTTGGGGTAAGGTCATTTTTATAATAATTTTTTAATATTTAATGGTGAAAACTTTATTCTAGATATAAGTTGGGTCTATGATAATTTTTAATATTTAATGGTGAGAATATTATTTAATAGAATATTTTAATATTTTTAATGGTGGAATATATATTTTTTTAAATTTTTTTATTTGGGAAATATTTTTAAAAAATAGTATATGATTATTTAATATTTTTAAAATTTAATAGTAGTAATTATTTAATATTTTAAAATATTTATGGATGGCACTTTAGTTAAGCTTAAAAATTATAATGGCAATATGGTCTTTTTCATTTTATTACAGGATGCTTGCATCGCCACTAATCACTCATAACTATATAATCCTTATTACATCAAATGATGTAATCAGTTTACATTATGTAAGCCCAATCAAACTAAACATAAGTTTGTAAGAATTTAAGTTTATTATATATAAATATATATTTTAGAGTGTATATGTATTGAAGATAAGGCTAAGCCCAATGGTAAAGCTTCCTCTTGCGAAGGGAGAGGAGGTTCGGACCCTGACATCTCGCGGGCCAAAAGTTATAATAAAAATATTTAATTTTAAAAAAACAAGGTAATTGAGTTATTTTACCATAAAAAATTAATTTCACTTTACCCAAATTCCTTAAGTGATGTTTTAAAATCTTTTGTAATTGACTTTACATTGAATTGCTTAAAGGGCTGAAATTCCCCCCTTTTTATTTTTAAAGTAATGGGTAGTATAGGTATTTCAAATTTCTTTTTTTCCTTATTTTTGTAATTTATGTGTTTGTTTATAATGACTTATAAGTGATTTATAAATAATTTATTACGAAATACGAAGTAAGTATGTGAGAATGATCTTTCTCGTACTTTGTATATAAAATCTTATTTAACTAAAATAAATTATAAAAAAGAACCCCTATATTTTCCTTTTCCTTCTAAAGCCACTAAGCTTGACAGGAAAAACCTTTTCTTCTCTTTGATCTTTCTTGTACTTTGTACATAAAATTTTATTCAACTAAAATAAGTTAGGGAAAATTCTAAAAAAAGACAAGGGAAATAGAAAAATCCCACTTCAATACAGTGAAATTGGGAAATCCCAAATTAGTCTTTTTGTACTTTTTGAGTAATTACGAAAATGCCATTAAATTTTTAACAATATGAGTATTATAATTCACAACACGATTATCTAATTTAACAACACCAGAAGCATTTAGGTACTACCTATTTACGCTTTGAGTTGTTTGTGCTGATGTTGTTAATTGAGATACTTTTGTTGTGAATTAAAATACTCATATTGTTAAAGATTCAGTGACATATTTATAATTACGCAAAAAAAAAATATAAAAGACTGATTTAGAATTTTTCGATTTCACTGTATTAAATTAAAATTTCCTATTTTACTTATGTTTTTTTTTTTTTTGAGATTTTCCCAGTAAGTGATAACAAAGAACCCCTATATTTTCCTTTTCCTTCTAAACCTTTTCTCCTCTTCGCTCTCTTCTGTTGCAGCCCTCTCCGATCGGTCTCTGCTTCGCTCCTCTAATCCTCCGGCATCATCGATTGCCGCCTCCTCCTCCCCCATCTTTCCTCCGCACTTATTCATGTGAGTGTCTGAGTTCGTTCTTCATTCTCGTTGATGAGAGAACAGAATAATAAATTAATAATACTATATTCTTTCCTAATTCTCTTTTCAGTATGTGAACTCCACAACAAACATTCCTGGAGTCAGTGATTGTCTGGTTTTTAATTCCTAATTTTAAGTACTTTGCTAGGCGTTGGCTGAATCAGAATTTAATGTTGTTTTTAGCTGACGATTTGGAAGTTTGGAATTATATCAGATACAAATACTGTAGAAATTTCACACAGCTTTAACACTAGACAAGTGAACACTAATAACGTTCACACACAGAACAAGATAGTTGATGGAACAAAAGAAGCCAAAAAAAAGAGAAGAAAAGGTCTTGGTGTCTTTCTAGTGTCGTTCATTCAGGTAATAAAATCGCAATTTAAAACAAAACGGCAACAGAATGTGCCATAACGTGTCCTTCACTTCGATTATCTCGTACCCGGATCTAAATCCTATGTTGAGGGAAATAATGACGACAAAGCAACGCAACACTGAGAGAGAAGCACCAAAATCCTAGTTATGGAAATTTAGGCTGACCAGCAAACTTGTAAGATTAATAATCAAACTCTTGTAAACTATTCTCTCCTCATCTTCTTGGCTTATGAGCTTTTTATTGCTAAACTAAACTATTCCTCCCTCTTTGAACTAGCTGCAAACTCTATATAGTTTTTTTATTACTCTTATTTTGTTTACTACTCTTTAACAGAGTGAGACTAAGAATAGAATATAGTAGCAGAAGAAGAAGAATTGAGAGAGAAAGTGAAAGAAGAGATACTAGTCTTGCATATCATTTAACAGAGTGAGTCTTGCATATTTTGTTTTTCTGTGAAATAAAAGGCAATCTGAAAATCTGAACATAAGGAATTTTGCTGCATTCATCCTCATTGAGTCTTGGACGTGAGCAATATCATTGATCTGAATCTACGTAGGTGCAATTGTTGTCATTTTGCACCATAATTTTGCTTGGATGTCTAAGATTTTTTTATCTGCACAGTTAGCATTATTGATGCCATCAATTCTAACTCACATCTAAATTTTTGGTCCTGGAAGCTATTGAACGCATTCTCAACTTTCGGGTGTTTTTATGCCCACCATTTGTATAGCAATTCTCTTTTTCCCAATGATCTGAGGTCTGTTATTCCGGGTGGTTTGTGTTCTGTGTATATATATATGAATAGCGATAAAAGTGATGATATTAATATATATTCCTATACATGGATGAATCAGTGATGTTGGAATTTTGCATTATTCTTGGCAAATGGGCTAGTTTTTGCGTATTTGGAGAAGAACTGATGAATTTTCTTTCCTTCATTTGTATATTGATTGATATATGAATTCTCCAGCTTTCCTTCATTTGTGATCTTGTCAGTTGCTGCAATAATTTTGCTGGGTTTTTGCATCTACGTAATGGTCGAACATTACAACAAGTATGTTGCTCTTCTGATTGAATGGTTTAAAACTTATTTTTTGGATTTATTTTTTCTTCAAATTTGTTTATGGTTTTCAATGAATATGCCTAGGCTGGTTAAACTAGCAGCGAGAGCCTTCTACGATGATCTGACGAGCAAAGGAGATAACCAGCCTAAAACGGGTAGGAGTGATAACAGAGGCATTGCTGTAGTGGTTCTGGATGCACTCACGAGGTTCTGCTTTTGTTGTTGTTTTTGTGTTTAATCTGCTTTTAAAGTTGTTCTTTCTGTTTCGTTTGCTGAAAGCAATACAGAAGAGAGAATCCTTTGATTTTGTTTTATTTTTAACAAAAGATAAAAGAAAACAAAATAGAATAACAGGATGTGAACTTCAGTGGACTTAAATAAAATGATAAGAACATATCAAAGGAGTGGCTGTGTTTATATCAACATATCCTTTGGCTAAATATGCTGTTCTTTTCTCTAGACGACAATGGGTTAGAGAAGAAGACTTGGCAAAGGACCTTAAATTGCACACGAAACAACTTCGCAGAACTCTGCGGTTTTTTGAAGAAGAGAAGTTCATTACTCGGGATCATAGAAGAGAGGTACTGTTTGACTTGGTTAAATCATTAAGATTTTGAATCTTTGCACGCTATTGCAAGTTTATTTTCCAGCACTGTTAGTAACTTTAAAGTACAATGACGTACACATTGTGGCATCATAGCTTTTTTTTTGGGTTACGTATTACCATGTTATTGATATGACATCTTAGTGTCTTAAAATGTTTATATGTTTCATTGCTTAACTTTTCAGCTGATGATTATTGAGTGAACCGTATAGCTTTGTACTGCTTGACTCAGACTATAACCAAGTTTATGGTTTTGGCCATACCCTGTGTAGCTTATTTTCATTGTAAAGGCTGAAAAACTTAAAATAGTAAGTAAAAAACTTAATATATCTAATAATATGCCCCATGAGCAAATTTAATATGCTGTTCGGCTTAATGTGTGGTCAAAGGATCCCATAGTGTGACTTTTTTGCTCACTATTAACAAACACCAAAGCCGCACATAGTGGTCAACTTATAGAGATATCAACAATCTAGATTCTTACCATTATCTTATGGCATTCTAGTTTTGTTTTAATCAATGTTCAGGCAGCTAAATTTCCACCAAGGCCCTGTTTCTGTGGCAGTCTATAAAAAGCCTATTATTTGTTGTTGTTTATCCATTTCTTCAATCTCTTTGTTTCTTCCCTCAGACATGATGCTTCCTGTCATACCACACAAATGCATCTATTCTTTTCTAATTCATTTTGTTCATTATGCAGTTGTTGTTATTACTTGAATTTATCTTCTACATATAGTTGGCCATCTTAGTCACTGGTCAGCTTATTGGACACTTTAGATCTTGAAGAATAACTAGGTTTGTTTTAGTTTTCATGAGGCTTCTATTATGTCAGTTTCTCTTTGTTATCTGCGAGAAGTCTTGTCTTTGTTCCAACTCTACGCAATATGTTAAATAAGTGGTGTATAATTTTAAACTTCCCAAGCTCCTTCTGATAGTGCGGGAAGAGTTTGATTATTTGTCATGTTAAGCTTGACAAAACTATCAATTAGCTGTGATTTTATGAAGTGGTGTCCTGATATTGCTGAGATATCGATCATGTACACATTTACTTGTTTATGTCATATCTTGTTTGGTTTTCTGTCAGACTGCAAAAGGTGCAAAAATGTATAGTGCTGCTGTAGCTGCTACAGCTGATGGTTCACTGGCACCAAAAGATGGAGAAGAAAAGGTCAAGCTGCATACACACTCTTACTGTTGTCTAGATTATGCACAGGTCTGTCACTTTTTCTTTGACTGTATCTTAATAAATTATTTTCCCTTTTTTCTTTGACAATATTTTAAAACTACCTGCTCATCAAATCCTCATTTCTCTATTTATTGGCATTGTTATGATGAAACTTGTAGTAGATATATGATGTGGTTAGGTACAGATTGCATCGAATGAAGAAAAAGTTGAAAGATGAATTGGAGAACAAGAATACACTTCAGGAATATCTATGCCCCAACTGTGGAAAAAGGTTTTGGATGTTCATTGTAATTACGTTGTGATAATTCTGATCATGCTTGTTAACATAAAGAATTTGTGGCATAATATTGGAGAATTTGAATTATTTCAGATATAATGCCTTGGATGCTCTGCGCTTGATATCCTTTGAAGATGAAGACTTCCATTGTGAAAGTTGTAATGGAAAACTTGAGGTAGAAAGTGATAAGTTAGCTGCTCAAGAGGGGGGAGATGCGGATGACAACGCAAGAAGACGCCGTCGTGAGAAGTTAAAGGACATGCTTCAAAATATGGAGGTTCTGTTTAGTTTTTTGTGGTTTTATTTGTAAACTTTTTCATCATATGATGGACCCAATGGAGTATGGTGGTGCAGAATGTGAAGGAAAAATAGAGGAAAATCAATAAATCATATATTTCAAGGATCAATTCAGTATTTCAATAATCAAGGGGAACAACTGCCACCTAAAAAAGGACAGACACATTTTTTTTTTTTTGATTACGTGGTAGGAATTGAACCCGGATTGGGTGCTACATATAGCATTAATCATTCCACACGGCCTAGAGGCCGTTGGTTAGGATAGACACATATAATGGCTAGATATTGCTACTCTAACACGATTTATTATGCAATTACAAAATTGAGCATAAGGGTTATTCAAATTCCTTATTTAATTCTAAGTCAGCCCAACAGCCCGAAATTACAAATCCCATATCCTAAAATAATAATTAAATCCTTACATGAAAAAATAATATTAAAAATATTTAAAAAATTATTTAAAAAGATGTTTAGAATTACAAATAGTGGAGACATTGAAATTGTGCCTTCTTATTTGCAAGTTATGTCAAAATATCAGAAGCTTTTATTTTTGTGAGTTCACACAAGTATTAGGTATCTTTCATGACTTGTGAATTTTTTTTCATGAATTTTTTTATAGATTCAATATATGACACAGTACTTGCCTTGATTTATTCGTCTTCCTCACCTTAATAATACAATTCAATTGTAATGTTTCTTGACTATGGCACTCCTGGTGTGATGTGTTACCTGGCTTCAGTTTAGATGCCGTCATTCATCATGGAACTGCATGCTAATGTTGCCTGATTTAACAAATATGAAATGGAATGCAGGTGCAGCTCAAGCCTTTGATGGACCAACTCAGTCGTGTAAAAGACTTGCCTGTTCCTGAATTTGGCAGTCTTCAAGCTTGGGAGGCTCGAGCTAGAGCTTCTGGGCTTTCAGCCAATGGTGATAGCAGCATGGGTGATTCTAAAATTCCTCACGGTCTGGGATTTGGAGGAACGCCAATGCCTTACAGTGGAGATACGAAGGTAACATTTTCATGTCATAACTTGCATATTTGATAAATGCATGTCTCAGTTCACAACTATGCGACTAGTTAGAACAATATGGGTAGTTTTGACATTTGTTAGGAGCATGGATGGTCATTTGGTTGTTAGACGACAGCTTGCTTTTTTATCATCTTAAATAGGAATGTAAAACTAAGATAAGAATAGAGAAATGGTGAATGGAGAGGCTTGTGCATGTGTAGAACTCCCATACACGTTGAGATGGGCCTTCTCCTGTTCTAGATGTAATCATTTCAAGATGGATTTTAATCTAAAGATAAAAACATTATCCATTAGGATGTCAGCTGGTTACAAATAGAACCCATACAAGGAAAACATATCTTGGCTGTTACACTGAAATATTGCGACCAATTTAAAGTGAAAGATGCCTACGTGCAGCATTGTGACTCACAAGGTTGCACTCATGCACACCATGGTTCAAAACCCCACAGCAAGGAAAATGTCCCTGACAGAAAAATAGCAGGTGCCATAATATTATGACTTACTTCTTACGAGTCAGCCCTTTAGTCACATTCTTCCAACTTCTCTACTTGGGTTGCTCACTGGATGCCCTATGCCCACACAGCTCAAATGCTGAAGGCTTTAGTTCACTGCATTGTTTTAAAAAATTAAACAACAATCACAGAAAAATGTTTGCTAAATTTTTTCGTGGGCTGTCAAAGTATGTTCTATTCATCAGAAATGGGCTGTACAGTACAGACTTGATCTATATTGAAGGAAAGCGATTGGACCTTTGGAGCTCTTGAAGGTCCACATTTATTCTTTCAAACAAGACTCTTATATCATGTAAAATTGAAGACAATATATATATATAAATATATGGAAAATTGTTAGTATCTAACCCAAAATAAAAAAATAGCAAAGATAAGATAAGGAAAAATCTATAAGAAGAATCTCAAGTAAGTATCTCACTTGAATTCCTCTAATAGCCAAGGAGGATCTCCACACAATAATAATTCACTCTGTAAATTCGATGATTTCCCATTGATCATGGCCAAGGCCTATTTATAATTTACAGAGCTTATTTTTGGGTTTTTCTTTAATTGACACATAAGCTAAAAAATAGCAGAAATAACTGACACTACACCTACATGACTATTAGTGGAGTTGCTCCACTTATTCCACTAAGAAAAGACCTGGTCAATAAGTATTAAATAACAATAAATTAAAAATTATAGAAACTATTCTAAGACATCATTGGACAGAAATTAAACATTATTTTCTATGACTTCATTGGACCGTTTTCTTCTCCTGGAGTAAGTTAATATTGGATTGCTATCAGCAAGATAGTGTGCAAGACCCAAGTTCAATTTTCTCGGGGAGCTTATGTGCCTCTCCTAGGTGTAGGAAACTTAGGACTTAATATACAAGAAATTAGCAATATTCAAGAAGCATTATAGGACAGAAAGGAAGAAGAAACAAAGCACAATTCATATAAAAACATAGGACAAAATTAGCAATAAAAACAGAGGATAAAACATAAAAGAAGGTGAAATTGAGTGAATTAAAAGCTATGCAAGAGAGTCTCCATGGTGCTAATGCTTTGGTCTTCATCACATCATAAGATTAAGTCAATTCCAGTACAAAACAAGCTAAGAAACTAATGACAAGTGCATCAAAGAGGTAAGACAAGAAAGTGTTTGGCAACCACCAGGAAAAACTAGATATTTAACATAATCCTTCATTTAGAGCTCAACCAAGATAAAATTTGGATTACATCTAATTAAGACACAAGTCACTACCATCCTCAATGGATTACACAAGTTTAAAACCAAGAAAACCAAATGAAAACGTAGATGGACCTCACACACATAAAACAGAGTTTAGGCACAAAATACATAATCATTGCTCCATTTACCGCTGGATTTCTACCTACAATTGTTTTCCCATGCTCACACCTTAGCTAACACCATGGAGAAAAGGGAGTGGCTGAAAAACGCTCAAATGTTGAAAACAGAGGCTACTGCAAACAGAGCATGACAATTTCGGCCAGACAAATTCTGTGATGGATTCCGGCCATCACCATCCTCAAAATCTATGGAACCTTGCCCAGATCTAATCTCCTCTATTCAAGCTTTCCAACGCTACCAGAATCACCCAATCTGGAGGCATATAGCTCAAAACATGAGCTTCCAAAGTTGACACCTTAAAATCCCAAATATGTCGCGAGTTTGTTATAATTTTAAAGTTTCTTGGAAAATTACAACTTCGACCCACCTTTTTCTATTTTGACCCAAACATCTCTTAGTTAATTGCATTTTAGCCCCTCTTGTCTTCTTTGAGCAACTTTCACCTATTGGCACTTAGATCCTTATTGATATTTTTTTTCTATTTTCATCATCACCACCTTTAAATTCCTGAAAAATTCCAGAAAAATATTTCCAATAAAGCCCTTATCATAGAATATTAAAGGTGACATTATTGTCAATTTTTTGAATTAAATGACCAAAATACCTTTAACACACATTAATCACAATTAATGGTCAAAATATCATTTAGTCATGGAAATTGCCCTATAATTTGCCTTAAATGCCACAATTAATTATATAACTTTATGACCTATCAGTAGCAGACTAGAGAGAAGGCTTGTTAGAGAGAAGGCTTGTTTCGATGTCTCTGAGCCGAAGGTGATGAAGGTCTTTGCATCTCCATACATATTTATATACAACTATCTTCATGGAGATCTTCAGCTTTCCGTAACAGTACAGTTCATTACTTGTCCGTTCCAGACAAGGTAGACGATGAGATTATTTATAACATCTGATGGTTTTGTATTGCTCTAATTAACTCAGTGTCTATATATATATATATATATATATATATGCATGTTTTAATTTCTGATAGTGGGGTTGTCTTAGTTGCTAGGTACTTAATTATCACATCCAAGTGTACCACAATCCGGTCCTATTTATAAGTTCGATTTGGGAAAAATGTTTTATCCTTATTATAAGTTCATTTTCTGAATAATATATGAAAGTGTTACAATTTTGACCCCGCCAAAAGTAGAGTGAGAAGAAATAGATGAAAAATACACATTCATAAATGAGGGCAAAATTGGAAAAAAAAAATCATCAATTTAGTCTGTATTACTTGAGTTAACTTTGAAATTTTAATTTGTCATACTTGTGAAAAATGATATAGGCGATACTTGTACTTTACACCCAAAGACAAGTAAAACAAAAAAAAAAATCATATTTAGGATTAACATATATTACCTGTTTTCCTAACTTGTGGAATCTGAAGTTCTGATAAGTTTGACAATAGAATATTATGTTTCTCAGTTGCTTTATCTTCATTATTTTTATTATCTGCTATTTCTGCTTTGAACCAGATAACTTACTAAAGAGCAACTACAGAATTCAAAAAAAAAATCAAGCCCCAAATATATGCTTCGAAAGTACACTGTGTTTTCTGATTCTTTTTTTTTTTCCTCTTTACAAATACAAATGTTGTTTGTAACCTAGAATATAATTGCTTGTAATTATGTTGTTTTCTGAGTTATCGAGGTAAATGTTGAGATCTGTGAGAGCTAAGATGCTTTTTCTTTTCTTTTGTCTTTTTGTTGTTGTTGTTTTTTTTTTTTTTTTTTTTGCCTACGCTAAGATGTTTGTTATATAGAGACAAAATTAGTTATCCTGTCTTTCGGTTTGGCATTATATTTTATGCATATATATATATAATTGTTTCTTATATTATCTAAATGATAGTATGATATTTTGCGACCTTGGAATCAGATACATGAAATAAAATTGTAATATTCAAGTAAAGCGGGCAAATGATGCTTAGATAACTTAATAAAATTTGATTAGGAGTCATCATCAAGTAAGAAAATATAATTATCATCTTCGTTGTCTATAACCTTATAATCCAACTTTGAAATTTCCACTTAATTTTTTTATAGAAACAACTAACCACCCGTGCTTCAATGATAATATGAAAGTCGAAGCGTGATGCATTATTAAACTTTAAAATATAAATTCGTACAGACTTAGATGCTTTGAAGGCAGCAACGCCGCTTGCAACTGTCTATCATTAGCGATTCTTTAATTATTTCCTCTCTACAACCACGAGATAATTCACAATTGAAAACAAATGCTAACAAAATCATCATACAACCATAAATTTAGACCAATCGACATTATTTAAGAAGTAGAGACAGTAAAATTGCACCGTGAATGATAGTGCTTTTATTTACTTGAGCTATATTTTTAGATTTCACATAAATACTATACTCTTGATCTTAATTATTATCCAAAAAGGCCGAAAAACCAATTAAAGTATCTCGTACGTACATAAATATCAAACACCGGCACATATAATAAACACATGCAATCTTTTTACAAGATAACTCTATCCTTTAGTATATATATAACACTAAACAAGCGGATACAGTAGCCACTATAAAAGATACCAACAAACCAAGAGAAAGAACATAAAAGAAATAAAAACACACCAGACACAAATTAAGACAGCCAATAAACAACCAGACATAAATTTTGACACGTACGTACGTACGTATGAGCGTATTGTGCTTTAACTAACCGGAGCGCTATTTTATTCATCTTGATAACATAGTATGAAAATGATCGGGTAGCAGGTGCTTGAGATGAGCACGAGGAAGGCACGTGATAGGTGATCTCAACAGTTGAAGTAGCAAAAGCAAGCAAGTCCAAAACGATGGGCGTGGCAACTTCCGTCAACAGCACCCTCTTTTGAGCATGCAGACTTACAGGGTTTCTTGCGGATGCAAATCCCAGAAAATGTTTTGCTAAGTTTTTCACAAACTTTTGCTTCTGCCATATTATTCTCTGCATATAACATGTGTGTGTGTATTCCCGTGAGTTCTTAATTACATTCATGCATATATACGATGGTTAACAATTATCTACCTAGCTAATAATAATAATGATAATCAAAACATAGTACTGATGTAAACATGGTTAATTAATATGTAACCTTCTTTGACTGTAAAAGATATTAGAAATATCAAAAAGTGAGTGTTAGATGATTGAGTTGCATCGAAAACTAACCGCTGGGAGAGAAAAGGAAGAGGGCAATGAAGAGGAAGAAAGTGAACTTGAAAAGTGAGGAAGCCATGTTTGGTAATAAGAATAAATAATCAGTATCAACGTATCAGACTAAATAATGAGGAGGGCTTGTTTCAAGTTTGAGATGAAGGTGGTGAAGGACAATGTGCACATATATAAATATATATAGAATGGTGTTCACAGTGACGTCTTTTCATTTGTTGGGATTTAAAAATTGAAGTGACACTAAGCTATTAATTTGATTTTTGCGTGTGTTGTGTGTGTACGTGTTTTTTTTATTTTTTTAGGAAAAAAAATGTCTGTTGTGTTGATTAGGCGGTGTGGGACACCTCTAATTCTTTATTATTATATTCTTGTTCTATTCTTTTAATCTTAACCCTTAATTTAATCTATGGTTATAAATCAGCCCTTATGGCTACCCATTTTTTAAGGTCATGGACACTTACTAAAATAATGGATAATTTTTATTTTTAAAATAACAATCATTTTTCAACCAATTTATAATAAAAGATCATGGGATTTGATTTATTTAAAAAATTAGAATCAGATTATGAAAGCCTAAATAAAATAAAAGATTATTTGCTAAAATTATGCAGATTTCATAAAATAAGTTACATTTTTTTAAATAAATTTCTTGTGAAAAAAGATTATATATGGGAGCTGAAATAAAATAAAAGATCAAAATCATGTATACTTCATAAAATAAATGTAATTTTTTTATATCAAAATATAATAAAGATAATAAAATGAATCCAAACATACTTGTAAAAAATAATTATGTAATCATAAATAAAATAAAAGATTACTTGCTAAAATTATGGAGACTTAATAAAATAAATGAAATTTATATTTAAAAAAATATAATAAAGATAATAAAATGAGATCATTCCTATGGAATTATTTCTCAAATAGGAGTCATGGGATATTGATAAAATTACGAAAACTAAGTTATTATAAAAAAAAATCATTTGAACAAATTCATAATAAAAGATTATAGAAGCAATTCTATCATAAAAGATTCATTTATTCATTTCCTCATCAAATGCGAAAAGAAGTGAAAATAATGTATTAGGGAATGAATGCTTTTGTTAACAGCTAACTAGCTTTTTAGAATTTGAATTTTTCTTGAATAACTTCAAGTAACTTGTATGAGATGCAATGCTCCCAATATATTATGCTTTTTAATTTCTTTTTCATTGTTTTAACAGTGAAAAAAATGCATAATTATATTTTAATATAAAAAATGTAATTTATTTTATGAAGTCTCCATGATTTTAGAAAATAATTTTTTATTTTATTTAGCCTTTCGTAATATGGTTCTGATTTTTTAGATAAATCTAATCCTGTAATTTTTATTATAAATTGGTTGAAATGACAGTTAATTTAAAAATAAAAAATATCCATTATTTTAGCAACTGTCCATAATTTTAGGAAGTGAGTGGGCATGAGGGCTGATTTATAGCCATAGATTAAATTAAGGGTTAAGATACAACAACAACAACAACAACAACAAAGCCTTAATCCCACTAGGTGGGGTCGGCTACATGGATCGCACGACGCCATTG
>JBAGKO010000014.1:14073916-14084635 GCA_037177275.1 Acacia concinna
AAGCAGGCTGCTAGCAATTAGGTATCCACCCGAAGGATCGGCCCAAAACTGCTTTTTGTATACCAAATACCCAATACCAATGGACCATTATGCCTTTCAGCCTCAAAATTGCTCCATCATTATTTCAAAAGGCCATGACAAAGATTTTTGAGCATATTCTCCATTCAACCCTCATCTACGTTGATGATATCCTCCTGTTTTTTATATGGAAGCAGCTCATAAGGCCCTCTTGGCCTAATTCTCTATACTTGTAAACCAATATGGCATCATGCTCTCTTCCAAGAAAAGTGAGATTGGCATCACAGAAATTGAATTATAGGGAATACATTTCAAGGATGGCCAATACAGCCTAGGGCCCCACATTGCACAAGAGTTGTTAAACTTTCCTGATGATAATCTCTCCTCCAAACAGGTTCAACAATTTCTTGGGATTGTTAATTATCTTGAGACTTTATCCCTCATGCGTCCCATCACACCAGCCACTTGTCCAAAATGCTTAAGAAGACCCCTCCTTTGTGGGGAGCACCACAGACAAATGCAGTTTAGTTTCTCAAAAGAATCACACAAAACCCTCTGCCTTTAAAAATTCTGGATAAGGGTGAACGAATCCTCCAGGCTAATACTAGTGATGACTTTTGGGGAGCTATTCTATTAGAAAACATAAATGGACAATGATTTTACTGTGGACATGCCAATGGACAGTTCAGAGAACTAGAAAAGCATTATCATGCAACCTACAAAGAAATCCTTGCTATAAAACGTGGAATTGAAAATTTCAGCTTTCATCTGAGCCCTTACCACTTTACTATTGAAATGGATAACACATCCTTCCTAAAGATGCTTGATCTAAAGAAAAAGATCTTACCCAATGCTCAATTATTATGATAGAAGGACTAGTTCTCTTGCTATAAATTCATAGTACACCATCTGAAAGGTCACCACAATACCATTGTAGACTTTCTATCCTAACCTCAAAAAAATCATTCTCCTCCTAAAATCCTCTCTTCCAAGCCTTTGTACATTTTCAACATCACCATGCATTACACCAATAAGGCCACTCTTTTCCCTCCAGACACTTCACCCTTGAAGACTTACAAAGAATTCATAGCCTATGCCAAAGACCATGTTTTCCATTGGCTCTACTCCCTTTTTTTAAAGACCTCTTTGATCAGAAAACCCCAGCATTTTAGCTTAGAAGCTCCATATGCCACTCTCCCATTTGTTCAAGGATCCATCCCTGAAGAATTGCTTTGGTATGTCTAGTCATTGACCATTCTTCATACTAGTGTCATTGCTCTTACCCCTCTACCCATATATCATTAACTTTGTGACAAGAAAAATGTACATTCCCTTCTCCATCAACTCCTCAAGCTCTTTGCTCCTCTACCCTACTAGAGAGGTGCCCTATCTAATTGTTGGATGAAAATGATCTCTGGAATACTGGGAAGCATCAACAAAAAAGATTTCCTGCTATTTTATTTCTTAATAGGTCTTATTCCTTAGTCATGATAAAGTTGTCTATTTAAAAAGTAGGGCAGAATCATGGCCTTCTCTATTTGACTAGGTCCAATAGGATCCAACTGAGCTCTGACACATAGGAAACTATCTAGGATTAGTCAATAATCATGATCAAAGAGATTGTAAATTGCTAGGACCGATCCCTCTTGAAGGTCACAATTATGATAATGCCTATGCTCCAACTCCTTATTATGTCTCACGTAATGCCTTTGAATCCCTAAATCCACCCCAGCCTATAGAGTCTTCTCACCAGCCTACAGAGTCTTCTCAACAACCAGACTATAATGACCCACTTTTTCAGGTATCACAAGATCCCTATGATTATTCTTCCCAGCTGAGTCTTTCCATTCCAACCAACCCCTTTAGAGTCTCCCAATACCCACAACCCACTTCCTCTTCCATCTATCCATCCTATTGCACCCAAGCCCATGAAGCCCATCTAATAAAGCCCCCAGACTCTTTTCCTGAAACCTACCATCTAGACTCCCTTCAATATGTCCGCAATCTATTGTATGGCAATTTACCCCTAGAAGGTGATTAGGAGCCCAACATGGAAGACTGACTTCCATACTTAAAAAAAAGACATCCCTGTGTCTACGACCACAACCAGTTCAAGGTCACCATGTCGATACAAGAGGACAAAACTATCGGCAATGAACTATTGGCACAAGAGGGCAAAACTATTGGCAATCAACCGTTAGCAAAGAGGACAAGACTATCAGCATGGCAAAAAGACAAGCTACAGAATCGTTCGACTGCAGCCTTTACTTTTTCAGTCATCAGTCACCCAGCTTTTACTTTTACAAACATGAGTATTAATATGTCTATCTAGTTGTCTGTATTGTCATTTACTCCCGTATATCTTTAATGTGTTTGTCCAGTTGTTTGTGTTGTCATCTACTCTCTTATGCCTTTTCCTCTCTTGGTTGGCTATAAATACGATGCCTCTCTTCAGTTTAAGGCATCAAAGCTTGTAATAAACCTTCTGAATATAATCTTGTTTTTTTGAATGTCTCTCTTCTAAAATCTCTCTCTTCTTCTGAGAGCCCCAACTCTTTGCATATTCTCTCCATCTCAACAAAGATTCAAGTATACTCTACACTTACCTCCTCCAGAGGAACCTATGCGTCAAAACGAATTTGATCATGATCTTAAGAGAGTTCTGAGAAACAAAGAATTGATTACATTCAAGCTTATGGTTTAAACTGAAGGGATCTTAGGTCCTTACTTGTCCTTGAGATGAGAAGAGAGAAAGCTCGAACTTACCAGGACTAGAATCTCATTGTAGTTTGGCCATATCTTTAGGCTAGTTCAATCCTTTATTTCTCATATCATTTGATTTCAGATAGGATAGATCTTGGTCCCAATGACTTTGTTGGTGCTTGCGAGGATTTAGATTTGGATCCAGATCTGGATCAACCTTAGACACTACACAGTCATCAGGATTCAGATACATCCACCCTCTACAGTGGTATTTAGCCCCCACATTGAGATAATTACAGAGATCCCAAAAAATGTTCCTCTACAAATGCTCTATATAGTATTAATGTGTGTATTGAAAAAAAGACCCGTATTATACACACACACACACACACACACATACATATACATATATATACATAAACACATACATATACATACACATACATATACATATACGTATACATATGCATATATATACGTGTGTGTATATATACATCTGTATAGGTATATGTATATGTATGTGTATATGTATATATATTTTCCAGAACGTATTATATTTGTTTACTAATAATACACGTATGATTAAAAGTCTTATCTCAATGCGCGCGCGCTACTTGTAAGACAAAATATCCCGCAGCTAAATTTAATAAGGAGTCATTAGAGGCTCACACAACACAATAATTCGGTTAATGATAATCAAATTAAACCACACTGATGTCAAGGTTGTTAAATTTCTTTGGCTGTCAAAAATTATGGTTAAATATAATTAAAAAAAACTTCTAGGAACAAAACGTTAGATAGATTATTCAAAAAACAAAGAGAGAGAACATGGCAAAAACTGGTTGTTTAATGTGAGTTACACTAGGTAGAGCAAAGCGAGAGCACATAAAATGCTTATCACTATGATGAGCAAAATTGTGCTCATCACCCCATTTCACCTTTAGATTGAATTTGGATAGTTCATATTTAATTTAATTTAATTATTTTATTTAAAATAAATTTTTATTTTTTTATATGTAGAATTAAAAATAAAGATACTATTATAACTATCACTTCTCATAAAATGAATTTATCATTTAAAAAAATCACAAATTAAAATTTTAAAATTTAGAATGTTCAGATTAAAATCTGAATGGTTGAAATTTTATAACAGTGATGAGAAATTAGTTGCCCATCATTGTGATGAGCACTAAATGCAGACCGGAGGAAAGCAAGAGATGAGAAAAAGGATTTAAATGAATGATGAACATATTGAATGCATCCCTTTTTGGGAAAAGTTCACTTATCCCTCTTGTAGTTAAATATTTCTCAAAAGCGCCCATAATTTTCCAAAACATCATTGTAGTCTCATGGGGTAGTGAAGTTAATTTCAAGAGGAAATGAACAAAAATGACCCTCTTAAAAAATTCTAAGCATTTCAATTTTAGGTTATGCCAATTAGCTTATTAGTTTTGCAAATTCACATATATATATAGACATATATATATATATATATATATATTTTAAAATGTCACACTTGTCTTGTGAAATCTCTATTTTCATTAGTGTCACTGACATTTCAATTGTTGGTATTGCAAATGTGAATGGCCAATTGGTGATAGATTGTCAAATTTGTTGGACTCCACCGCCTCAAGACGGGAAGAAATTGAACATAGATGGGGCTTTTTCGTCACACGAGGATTGGGCTGTGGGGGCATTCTTCATGATGAAGGTGGAATGTTTATGAGTGGTTTTAAGTTTCATACTTCTTAGAACCATTGTTTATTAGCAGAACTTTGGGCATTTCTACTTGGTCTTAAATTAGATTGGGCAATGGATATTCAAAAGCTAATTGTCGAAACTGATTCGACTGATGTTGTTAATCTTATGCATGAGACAGAGACTTCCTCACACCAAGACCATGCAATTATTTTTTAGGCCCAAGAACTTCTCAAACATGACTGGGTGGTGGAGATTCAACATATCCCTTGTGAAAGAAACCAAGTTGCTGACGCTCTTGCCGGTACAACGTTACAAGGTGAATATGGTTATGCTCACATATCCCGTCCAGCCGATTCCATTCTTCAGTTAATTGAAGCAGACTTCCCCGACATACCTGATGCGGTTAGAGAGCTTGGAGCTTTTCCTCTATGCTATCAAAAATAAAAATAAAAATAGCTCAGTTGAGTTGTATTTTGCACATGCATCTTGTAAAATCTCACTTTGTCCTATGTATATCCTCTTGTCTCGTAAATATCACTAGTGCCATTGTGATTTCAATTGTAAGTCTTGCAAATTAGCTCATTTATTTTGCAAAATTCACACATTCATCTTATAAACCATCACAATTGTCTTGTAAATTCACTCTTGTCTTGTAAATAGCACAAGTGTCAGTCATTTTTTTTAGGTGGGTCATTTTTATCCGTTCCCTCCTTAAATTAATTTCCCTGCCCCATAAGACTGTAGTGACGATGTTTCATAATGGGGCTTTTAGAAAATATTTAGCTACAGTTGTGGCAAGGTGAAATTTTCCTTTCTTTTTTTTTTTTTTTTTTGAGAGATAAAGAGTTAAGTTTCTTACATACTCCATCCGGTGCAAATGAAAGTCAACTTCTAGAAGAATTATTCGGTTATAAGTTACTTAAAGAGTAATTAATAATTATTTATCAATTTAGCTCTTGTAATTAATGTGCAAACGGTGGCTCCTCTATATGGATAAATGTAGTGAGTTATTTTGAACAGAGGGAATATAATGAAACAAATCTTTTCAGCTAAAAACAAACGTAGTGACTTATTATCAATAGCGCTAAAGTTTTTTATTTAATTGGCATTATTTCATATTCGTGTAATTAATTAAGACAATGGAAACAATGCAGCAAATGATCAGCCAATAGTCCAACGCTTCTTGTGCTTGCTTTCCGCTCACGTGGCATATATCTTGAAAGTGCCGCTCCATTAAAAGTGTCATTGCTTTCATTAAAAACAAAAAATATGTTGAAAGTGTCGCTCCATTGAATGTGCCCTTTTCTTGTTCTTGTTTTATTATATTTACCCTAAAGAAACTCTCTGTGCAAGGTAGATATTGATGCTAAGGATGTGCTTTCTCAGATTTTGATGCATATTTCTATTAAAGACAATCATGTTTGAAGCACTGTCAAAAACATTGTAAGAACCAATCCCTTCCATTAAACCCAATCTTGTTAGATGAACAAAATCGTTATTGGAGAGAAAATTAGCCATCTATGGGACATTGGGCTGAATCTATCAGTTGGAGAGTCTTGATATTCTTGTCTACTCTCTTCCCTTGTATCTGCAGTGGGCTATCTATATATATAAGTATAGTTTGAGCCCAGAATTAGATTGGTGTGTGTATCATTGTTTTATCATTCAATAAAGTCATTAATTTCTCTTCACTCTCCAAAATCACCAGTAGTTTATACTCTGTAGAGGGTTAATAACTAAATTATTCTGAAGATTTCGATAAATTTGTTAAATAAAGATTTATATGTAGAGTTATTTTTACAAATTTGTCTCACTTGATCTAATAAAAGTATTTCAATTCGTTCTAATTATGTAATTCTGACAGAATTCAAAATTAAACAGCTTAATATTAAGATTTAAATATTGCACAGAAAAATCCAAAAGTGACATAAAACTTATGTAGATGACAAGTTCTTATTATTAAGTTGAACTTGTCTGATATAGTAAACAAAGCGAAAATCACAATGCTCATATCATAGAGATACAGGAAGCACTATTTATTGATATCATATATATTTGGGAGCTAAAGCACGTGAGAAGATGAAAGTGACAAAAAGGCACATAATTGTCATTATGATTTAACAGTTGAAGAAGCAAAAACAACCAAAATCAGAACCCCTGCGCTGACAAATACCCTGAAAAGCACCTTCTCTTAAGCATTCAGCATCACATTCAACAGAGCTATTACAATTTGTCACTATTTTGCTACGTTGTGTACACACTGCTCCTTCCACATTCTCTGCATTGTGTGCGTGAGAGTGGGTAAGAGACCATAATCGTAAATATATATGTACTAGGCACAATGTAGTTGTATTTATTGTGTATTTTATTATTCGGATAAATATAGGAGTTAGTTAAAGAGTTTAATTTAGTGCTGATTGAACGGAAGACATCAATCTTCCTTGTCTTTGTTCTTTATTTATTTTGTTCTCTAACTATCCATATTAATTGCACATAAAATTTTACAGAGTAATTTAATATTTTTATTAAAAAATAAAACTTATTTATTTGGTACCTTTTGCTCAACAAAAAAAATGGGTCAGATTCTACCAAGTAATCATATTTGTGGGACTAGAGGGACAAGGGAAGAAAATTAAAAAAAAAACAAAAAAAAGTAATTAAAATGAAATAGAAGAGCGTAGATTCTACACACGCAAAATTTAGACTTGTTTTTCAACGAATGAATTGAATCGGGATGAGATTACACATTTGTGGTGAAAAGAATAATCATTTCATTTGAGTATTATAAAAAGAAGGAAAGAGTTAAATTAAAAGGGTAGTTTTGACTTTTGAATGTAATATAATAATTAAAACAATATTTTTGTGAAACTAATACATACTCCTACTTTTGAATGTAAAAACGTAATTAAAACAATATTATAAATAGTATGTTTTATAAATATCTAACTTACCTAGCTAATTCCTTCTATCAACATTTTTAGCTTATCAGGAGACCCCGAGCACATCCATATCCATTAATGTAAAAATTGTTAAGCTTGAATATTAAAAATATGAAAAGACAGGAAATGGTAAACTAACCATTGGGAGGAAAAATCAGGAGGACAATGCAGAGGGCGACAAATAGCTTCAAGAATGAGGCGGCCATTTAATTTGGTTACGAGGCTAATTAGGATTAGACTAAATTAAGAGACGACTTGTTTAAGAGTTTGAGTTGAAGTAACTATGTGTCTATATATATGTATAGGATGGTGTTCTTATAGTAAATCTCTCCATTTGTTTAATTTCTTGGGATTGAATAACACATCTGTACCTTTTCATTGAGCATCTTGAAATTGTCGCTTAAGTGTCCTAACACACACACACACACACACACACACCCCCCTTGAGCTCATCATTTGTTACAATGTGACTGGGAATATGCTCTACTCTATATTTCCTATGCTTCCTGTATTTTTTTCTTTAACTTTTTGTTATTGACACATACATTGAATAGAGATTAAATTGGGTTTAATTTGGATATTTAGGGTTATTCGGTGTTGCCATAAAATAAGATATTTAGATTATCCTATAATTATGCTTGTTATTTTAGGATTTTTTTTCTTCTTCTTCTTGTAGGGCTATATAAATGGAGTTAAAGTTGCTTAATTATGTTTAGACTTGCTTATTGTGTAGGAATTCATATTTTATGCTAGCTTCATTTATACTCCCTCCGGTCCTAATTATAAGGGCATGTTGACTTTTTTAGAAAATTGTAAGAAAATCCTAAGAAAGCTAATTACATTACTTTAAAACATTAAAATTTTCTATTTTTCTTTAAAAAATTATGTTGTTTGACTTATGAACTAATATATAATGTAATAAAATACAAAATATGATATGATTAAGTAATGTAAAAAGTTTTAGGATTTTCCTAAAATTCTCTAAAAAGGTAACGAGCCCTTATAATTAGGACTAGGACCGGAGGGAGTATATTCATAAAATTAAGCTATGATTTATCTACTTTGCACACACATACCCATAGGGATTTTGATAATTAATGTTAAAATACAACGACCAGTACTGTACTCCAGCTGTCTAATTAGTTTACAAGCATAATAGGGTGAAATAATTATTAATCATGCGATAGAAATATAATTAATATTTTCATCTATAAAGCTAGAAGAAGCAGCCAACACCCCAGAATCGGTGAACCAAAAACAGTATGGCTCCTAATTGAATTGCCACAAATAGTATGATAACGTGAGGAAGTTTGGCAGAAATTAGTTAGTTGTACATGCGGTTGGGAATTGAATTATGGAAAATTTATTTGTCGATAGGAAAAATACTAATTCCTTGAGAGCTAGGCACATCATGATCAACAGAGTTATTAATTGGTATACTGTAATCTGACATTCCCTTTTTGCATATTCGTCTTTCTCTTATATTCATGTTTGAACAGTTCTATACTTAAATACTATAAGATCCATTGTGATATGAGATAGTGCGAAGTTATAAGATATTTGACTTATATATGAATCTCTGAGTTGTATTGTTTCGTATTATCAGACTGGGCTTCTCTCTTTTTATGTTCCGGTGCACTCGCTCCTTTAGCACTTCATAATCATTGGGTCAAGATCTAATGGTCCACATTTAATTGTATTAATTGTTTTGTAAATATTATTTGTTTTCTGTTCAGCATGCACATTGCAAGCAAGTGTTTGGCCAACCAAACCCGCCTATATCACGCAGGTTGGCTCTAAATCCTAAGGATTGATAAGGAATTTATTTCATTATTTGATCTAATTAGTTTGTAGTCGTTCTAAATATTTAATTCAGACAAAATTCAAATTTAAAATATAATGCTTATTAAAAAGGGAAAATCCAAAAAAAAAACTAGGGAAATATGAAAAGGACGAATCAAAGCTACGAAATGGGGAAATACCATATCAGGCCTTTTTGTACTTTTTTTCCTGAATTTACAAAAATGCCACTGATTTTTAACAACACAAGGCTCTTAATTCACAACAAAACTATCTCATTTAACAACACCAGTACAACAACTCACATCGTAAATATGTAGTACCTAAATGCTTCTAATATTGTTAATTGAGATAATCTTGTTATGAATTAAGAGCCTCGTGTTATTAAAATTCAATGGCATTTTTGTAATTTTAGGAAAAAAGTATGAAAAGGCCTTATCTAGGATTTCTATATTTCTCAGCTCTAATCCATCCTTTCCATATTTCCCTAATCTTTTTTTGGAATTCTCCCTATTAAAAAACAGTTGGGTAGATTTTTTGATGGAAATGGAAGTAGGAAGAAAAAAATGATTAAATGAAGGTTCTAGAAGATTTGAAGACTTTTGAAAAGAAGATTTGAAGTTGATTTGGAAATATTTTGCTTTAATGTTGATTGAACGTTATCTTTATTACAAATTGTTATTTACATTTAATTTTATGATATAGAATGTTCTCTTTTAATTCCTAGGGTTAGAGTTGAGGCCATAAGTAGCTCTCAACAATCTCATTTTGTAGACGTCTTATGAATTAGAAAAAATATTATTGAATTTTCTCTCTAAATCTCTCTTCTATTCCCTCTCTATTCATTTGGTTTATCTCCCCTTCTTGCCGTCGTCCTTCTTATGGTCTCTATTCTCTCTCTTCTCTCGTCTCTATCTTCCTATCCTGCATCAATTTGACATTATTAGAGCCAGGTTTCCTCGATTGCTTTCACTGCCCAAAGAAAATCAACCAAAGCTTTTTCCCTTATTTATTTGTTTTATTTAAAAAAGAGAGAGTGAAAATCTTCTGGCCAGCTGTCCTTCCCATAGAAGAACCCACAATGAGCAGAGGATTAGTCCTTGGCCTACCGGGCTGGGGGATACCTTGCGAAAGGAAAAAAAAAAAAAGAGAGAGTGAAAACAAGATATATATATATATATATAGAGAGAGAGAGAGAGAGAGAAGTGTGAAAAAAAAATAGAAGTTTTATGATAACCAGTTGGAGATATAGGTTATGGAAGAAGCACTTTTATAAACCATTACTATGCATTGTTCGCACTGCAAGTGTACGGATCGCGCCAAGTAATAAAGTAGTGAGTAGTAAAGATCGTTCCCACGGAAATTTGTCAACAATGTGATTAAACAATAGGCTAGTGAATTCAACTAAGTTGACCTAAAACAAAGGTTTGGTTTGATATGATATGATAATTTTTAAAAACTAATTCTAAAACTAGAATAATTGTAAAAGGAATTGATTCTTTTAACTTCTAAAATTAAATGGGTCCTAGGATTATTTTTCTCCTTTGCACTTCATAAA
>JBAGKO010000014.1:14095698-14106106 GCA_037177275.1 Acacia concinna
TTCCTTGAAAATCCATAAAGGACTATTTAGTAGGATTTTGGAAAACGTTATGTTAGGTTGCGAATTACCTACATTGATCATAATTATTGTTTGGAAAATAAAGGTACCATCGGAAACAAAAGAAAAATAAAAGTTTTAATTTTTACATATTTTCGCGTGTAGCAATACTCTAAAGGACGTTAAGTGACCTAAAGACGGTCTATAGTTAAAGTGTTACAAAACTCAAGTCTAAGCAAGGTTTTATGGCTATTAAAATTGACTTAGAAAAAATGTATGATCGAGTACACTGGGAATTCTTGTTTGATTGTCTGAAAGATCTTGGTATTTCAGATTATTTGAATGATGTTATTTAATCGTGTATCTCTTCTCCATTAATGTAGTTACTTTGGAATGGTAAAGCAAATTCATTCTTTCCCTTCTTGGTATTAGACAAGGTGATCACATGTCTCCTTATCTTTTTGTGCTTATGATTTTTGTGACATCTATGGTCAAAAAGTCAATGCTAGCTACTAAGTCTCACATTTTTTTCTCTAAGAATGCAAGTCATGTTAGGAGTGCAAAAATAAGTGATTTTTTTAATTGTGTGCCTATTGCAAATTTGGGTAAATATTTGGGAATGCCCATTCTCCATGAGCATGTATCTTTGTCAACTTGTAAGTTTATATTGGATAAAATGGATGCTCACTTAGCAAGATGGAAGGTGAATAGGTTATATATGGCAAGTAGACATATTTTGGTTTCATTCGTTATCTCGACTATGCCATCGTATGCTATGCTATGAATATGTTATCTATTTTTCAGTTCTCTTTATCTCTCCTAATCACATTAGAAAATCATGTTACTAAAATCGTTCACCTGGTGAACAATTTTGATTTTTTATTAAAAAATTATCTCTCTCCTCTGACACAAAGTGGAAATTGTTCTTGGCATAAACAACTTCTATGTAAATTAAAACTCATTCTTCCAATAAACAATTTTAAATATAGCATATTGGTAAGTAGTTTTAAAAGTGTAGCATTTTAGTAAACTGTTTTACTGTATATATTATATTAAAAAAAAAAGGCCCACTTCCACTCTATACTCAATATCCATCTATTTGATTTTAATATTGTAAAAGATTGTTGATAATGGTATCACACCAAATATAATATTCATTTAACCAACATCGTAAAATAAGCAGGCTGATATTCTATATTCTATATTTAATTTCTCTAGTACACAATATCTGTTTCGAATTATTAAATATTTTTTAAATGTTTTCATGTTTGTAAATTAAGTTTCAATACAATTAGCACCTTAAAGTATTTAATTTTTTTTAGTGCATAAAGTGCTTTGAAGTATTTTGTGATGCACTTAGCATCTTGGAATATTTTTTTTCCAAATATGTCCATCACACTAAATTACTTGTTTGTTCAATTTTGTTATTTAAATTTATATAACTTATGGTGCCAAATACACCTAAAAATATACTTCACAGTGTTATATGTACCAAAAACGTAGTTTATAGTACTTGACACATTTGAAAAAATACTTTAAGGTGTTAAGTGCACTATAAAAAATACTTTAGGATATTAGGTGCACTACGAAATACTTTAAGATATTAGATGTATCTAGAAATATGCTTCAAGAGGCTAGATGCACCTTAACCCTTAAACATATACGGCATTTCTCAAAAATATCTTCTTTTTTTGTTTTTGGGATCATAATATCAAATTACTTTCAACAAATTTTATTGGCCTTTATGTAAATTATCTGAAAACATCTTATGAGTAATTTGAAAAAGAGTATTCCATTGTGCTTGCAGCTATTACACACGTGTTGTTGTTAATAGCTGACTCCACTTTACTATATGCCTCAAAATCAGTTATTCGTGAATTGTAACCCGGAAAGCTGAAAACAGAAGTACCCGATGAGTTAATTAAATATTTAAATGGATAATTTCATGAGAGAGATGGAGGAAAACTTTATTGTAGTTAGTAGTAGTTGCATTGCTCGCAATATTGAAGATGAACCCCAACTACCATCCAATGCTAATCACTAGGAAATCATTAATGAACTGGAGAAAAAATTGCAGCCATGAAAGTGATGGTAACTCCACATGCAACAAAGGCTTTTAGGGTCAGTTTGGTAGGATGGAAAGTAGGGGAAATTTTTATAAGTTGGATCTAAACAAACTAGAGAAGTGGGATTGTAAGAGTTTAATAAAGAAAAGATGCAAAATTAAATAGTAAGAAAAATTAATTAAAAACTTTCAATCCAACTTTTTAAATTTTTTAAATTCCATGTCATGAAAATTTTCCCTCCCCCCTCCTTTCCCCTCTAAATCCCTCATGCCAAACAACCTCTCAAGGTATCTAGTTAGTACATCATGGTGGAGGATGAATAGTAACAATCATTGGTCCTATTGAAATGAAATAAGCTAGCTGCTTAAGCATGGAAAAATGGTGTCTCCACCAACCATTCTCTCAACTTCCTCTCAACTTAATATCACAACTATTAGATTATATTTTAATGGTTGAGATTCAATGTTATGTAACAAGTATATAATTGTAGATTTTTATTATATATAATTAGTGTGTTACCTAACATTAAATCCCAACCATTAAAATATGATATAATAATTGTAACATTAAGTAAAGAGCATAATTAGTAGAGACATCCTCTCACCTTGAGAATGGGATCTTAAGTTTGAGTCTATTTGAATGTTAAAAAAAATATCTTTAAGAGAGAGCTACCCCAATTGGGCCAACAATGTTTGAGCCTGATGTAGATAATCATATAGAAAAATGGTCGAGGATGGATGAAAGACAGCATTAATTGAATGACTAATGGCTCTCATTTTACTACAAGCATTTCCTTTGCTTGCTTGTAATGACAAATAACTCTAGTAAACGATTTTCAAATTATTACAGACCTTGTGTATGTAACAACTAAATTGGGAACTGGAAAGGGTCTACCATCTGCCCTCAATACTCCAAGAAAGATTAGTCTTTACCAACTGACAAAGTCAACTCCTTGTACCTCACCAAAAAAGACACTACATAGTATCGTATCGATTCGAAGCCATATTAGACTCTCTATAATCTAGATTTGGGCTGAATTAGGCCCTGAATGGAGAATAACTTTGCAAAAGGTGTTTTCTACGTTCGGGATGAAATAGAAACAGTTGTACTCTCAATTATAATTTTTGGCCCATTTGTAAAACAATTATTGATCCACTACCCTCTGATGTTGCTTTTAATGACGCAGCTCTTCATAAATGCCCATCATCCATATCTTCTAATTTGATTCAAATTTATTTCCCCAATATATACATTCACTTCTCCACACTGACTCTAAGAACTTGTCCGTACGCAGTTTCTGGTTTACTTAATTGGTATCAAAACCATAGAGACTCTCATCTTTATGTATTTATTTTTCGTTGAACAAAGTTATCAGCTATCAAAAATGAATTTTCCCATCAGAAGATGGATTTCACTAAAACAAAACTGATCTATAGTCATTTGTTACCAAGTCTTCTGATAAATCCATGCTTCTCACATTAAATTAAAGAACCTCGATGGTTAATGTTTTCTCATTTCAAGAATTAACAACTCTTTACCAATATACCATTCTTACTCCTCCTTCAGTCCTAATTATAGGACAACATTTATAAGTTGATCTTAGTCTTAAATATATGGCATTGTTTATATATTTATTAATATTTTTCTAATTTATCTCTATTGATATTCCCTTAACAATAATCAAGGAAGAGAAAGAATGATGGAATTAAGAGAGATGCGTAGGATGTTTTAAAAAATACATATCACAATAACTAACTTACTTAATATAATCAGATTAAGTAAATATGTATTGTGTTAAAGGCAAGTATCATAATCTAGAAAACTAGTCTTATGCACATGAAGAAAGAATTTTTTTCAGTGACCATGAAAATATTAATGAAAACGTTGAGCAGCTTGAAAATAGGAGGGATAATTAATATAAATAACCAGAGGGACAAACTAGATTTATGTTTTGTCTGCAAAACATTCTCTGGCAGACATTACAAGGAATACTAGCCTGAGTCATATAGAGTTAAGTTAAATTAAGCAGAGACACACATATCACAAACACACACACACATAGATAGACAAACTCGCAACGTATCATGCACACATAATATAATATACTAGGAATTTTGTCTTCATTAGTGCTTTCTCGCTTTCACATACTGATAAAGGTCTTCAAATACTTAGGGTGAATTGTGAGAAGGAGGATGTACATCGGGTGGATAGTCACAGTCCAAGGTAACCTTTGGATTTGCCTCCCTGAGGTTTTTGCTAGGCAGACCCAGATTAACTGAAACATCAGCCTCCTCCTCGTATTTCCCAGTACTTTCACTTTCTTTTGGCTTCTGAACATCACCAGAAAACTCGTTAGGCTCCATTCCTTTATCTACCTCATTTTTCAGTCCGACCTTCATGGCTGAGGAATCGCCAAAGACATTTTCTCCTTCATTCTGCATAAGCAAAAAGAAAGATTAACACACTTAAATAAGCCAATCTCTAAATGAAAGCTACCTTAAGGTAAAGCAATAATGACTGATATTGATATATACATATATATATATATAACTGTAATGTGGATGTAGTTTAACGATACCTTGGGAAAGAAGTGGGTTTTCTTCTCTGTGCCTAAAGGATGGGCTTTGCATGCATTCAAGGAAATGCAGAGAAGGAGAAGGAGGAAGCAAGTGGTTGACATATCTGAACTTTTGAGGTAAAGTAGGTTATGTGTTAAGGATTTGAAGGAGTGCAGCAGAATATTTATAGAAAGAACTTATTGAGGCACTGAATGCTGCAAATATGGGCACAGAATGTGGAATAGGGATGTGAAATATGGTGGGTTCTAATTGGTATCTGTACGTTCTTATTTCCAAGAAGTATAGAAAATAGGATCATATGTTTAATGAGAAGGTTGTTTTGAAGAAGCATTTTTTATAATCCTGTTTTTAAAACAGAAAAATGGAAATAACTTTGACATATGCTTTTAATTGTGGACGAGAACGTACGTAATTTCCTTAGCTTGTATATTTCTTGCCTAACCAATGCAATTGTTCCCTAAATTCCTAACAGTGCCGACTTTTCTGTGCCACACTGACACAAACTCTGGCCCATATTATGAGTTGCTTAGATGGTTTATTAAGGACTGTTTCCTTGGATTTCATTGTTTTCTTTTCTATGAAATAATATGATGGTTATCTAGAATCTCTAATTAATACTAAGATGTATTATGGTCGAGATTAAAGAAATTAAATAAATTATTTTAAAGTATTTACATGATTTATTAGATTATATATTATATTTATTTTATAAGTTTAACATTAGTTTGGATAAAAATTATTAATATCATATGCTAAAGCAATTTATAGCTTACTTAATTTTTAAAAATTAGTTAATTTATGAATATACAAAATTAACCTTAGGAATGAAACGCTAACCATCATAACAAAAGTTTAAGTTGTTAGTAGAGGCGCAATTTTGATTAGACTAGACCAATTTTTTATGAAGATAACATGTCAACCCTATTTTTGATGAAGGTGGGATTTGAACCATGTGAGATCTGATAGCCAAGCATAGGAATAAAATGCTAACCATAATACCAAAAGCTTAAATTGTTAATAGAAGAGCAACCTGAACCTTATTCTTAAATAAATCTCATATTTGACAATTGAGTCATTCATCAATACACTAACCTTTGAGTCACCCACGTATAATCCATGCTTTACTTGAGTATAGGATGCCTCACATTGCCACGATAGTCTCCAAAATCAAAATCACTCCCTTTGGTGAGTTTGTCAAACCCCTGAACCACTGAACCCATGGACGAAGGGACTAAACCTGCTTAAAAAGCAAGTGGAATTCGAACATGAGTAATTTAATATCAAACCTTATGAATGTAACACAAACCAGTGACAAGGTTGAGTTAACCTCATGGTTCGAAGTCATTCCTCTAGTAAGCTTGTACAACCACACTAAACTAATGAAGGGTTGTCTTAAACATGTGCATAATCTGATACCAAAAACCTCATGAATATACTTTTCACGACCAAACAGGTCAAAGCGTGATTGGCCCGACTGACTTTATTAATATAATATCAAGCGACACCATCACAATATTGGTTTGTGAACCTTTATTAAATATCAAGTATAGATCTCTTTAAAATATAAGTTATTTTTCTTTTGTTGAATTATGTATACATAAATAAATAAGGACTACAAGAATAGTGCAACAATTTTTCTTTACCATGAATGAATAAATTAAATTTACAAATATAAACTTCACCATGAAAACTAATATAGTTAGTTACCTATCTAAGGTGATGAGGAAGGAGTAGGTTCATCTTGTACTATCCAAAAACAGCGACGATAGCAGAGAGGAAACAAATTGGAGGACGACGGAGAGGAAGAGAAGATGATGGTGATTCCCGGTCAAAAGCCTCCAGATAGTTCTGCCCTCTTCTGCTTTCGTGAGAGGATATATAAATTGCCCCTAAAATATCTGACGGGCTGTACATATATATTAATATATTTATTACCATTATTCTTTTAACATAAAGACATTATGGTAAAATGAATAAAAATACCCTTGGCATACAAAGAATTCAAACACAAACATCAATGGACTTTTTTTATAAATGTGCAATAAATAATTAATTTTTTATTGAGAATTAAATAACCACTTTATTTTTTTAAAAAAAGCCATGACAAAATAGATAAATTATTAATTAAGAATAAAACAATTATCCCATTTGTTTTCAGGGTCATTACATTTTTTTCCCCTCAAAAATATTCAGTCCTCCGAGTTGTAGCTAATTTGCTTTAAAATTCTAAATAATCTACCATATACTTGTTACACTACTGCTGGTTGGTTGTAATCATTATCTTGTAGAATGAGACTAATGGTTATGTTGTTCTCACACTTGTATTTCTACTTGTTCAAACTGCTTGATACGACATCAAATAATAATGCACCAGAGCTCAGTTACTTCAATGCATCATGTTTTTTCCCAAGAAAGAAACAATGAATTAAACAGAATTTTGCTAAAAAAAATCTGAGGAAATCTCTGCCAAATTGGACAATATACTTTGACGAAATGAAGGAAGCAAGCCAACAACAAATTAAATCTAAATTTAAAATAACTGAAATTGCCCTTGGAAAGTGATTCAAATTAACGCAAAGTTGGGCTAAAGCCACTAGGGAAATTAACAAAACAAAAGTGGGCACTTAACTTATTTAAGCCATCTAAAACCTGCAAAGATTTTCACAAACAGGGAAAATCCAAAGAGATGGTGTAGCCAATGGCAAATGGATTCACAATTAATGTACTGAACGGTCCTTCTAAGTTTCTTGTCTAGAACCTCCAAAACTTGGCTCCAATCATTATTGAATATATATTTTGAATAAGTATCAGCTGAACTCAAGTGGAACAAAATCAATCCATTAAAACAAAATTTAACAAGCTGAATGGATTAAAAACAAAATTTCAGAACCGGAAATGAATTTAAACTAATTAATGCTTAAGACTGTTATGGGGAAACTAGTTGAAAATGACCAACTTTGTACAAAATCTAGTCACGCAAAAATTTGCAATACTAAAAAATTGCTGTCCACGCTGTGTTTAAGTTGATGAGGAAAATTTTCAGGAGTTTATCAAATGGTAATTGATTCAACAAATAAGTGTTTACCAATTTTGCAACAAAAAAACAACAGGGTTCAGTAAATTCATCTTCAATTCAGCGAAATATACTCTTGCACCAGCACAAAAGAAGGTCATATGGTTACACTATGAATTTGTGCTAACAGGTGTAGCAGTAATTTTCAAATTCGAAGAGTAAGTCACAGGTGACAAAATTAATGACTCAAAAAATGTCTTTCTTGCTTAGAACACATAATTTCGTGTGACAATAAAGAATATGCAGAAACTCTAAATGTTAATGACCCTATTGAAACTCATAAAGGCAGCAACAATGACCACACACTGAGGTGAACTTATCCTAGCAAATTTGTCTCGTAAATGCTCAGCAAACAAACCAGTTCAGAATTACATTGTGCCAATATTAAACCAAGTAAATGCATCAATACCTTTGTTCAATTTCTTTTAGCAAAACCACAATAAAATTTAAAAATCCAGCCAAAAGCAAAGTAATTGTTCATACAGATAATAACTTGCAACAAATTTTACTTGCACTTAAATCTGGACAGCTTGATACCTATTTTCCAGCAAGTGACAGTTCCACCAAAACTCCGTTGATCTATTTTCCAGCAAGTGACAGTTCCACCAAAACTCCGTTGATAACTAGTTAAGGTCAAGTGATTGAAGGATTAGTAATTGCTACAAAGTGTGGCTTGGACTTGAGAAAGAACTTACAGAATAGAGAAGACTCAAAAATTTGATTTACCAAAACTCCATCGAAATCTTATGAACATGAATAAATCTATTCAAATTTTGAAGGCTAGCTTTCCTTTTTCACCTGCCCTTTTACAAAATAACCTAATAACCTGATGCCCTTGGAAAAATTCTCGCATTCAAATCAAATGACAAAACCACATTTCTATTTCCAATAGTCGTGGACAACCCAATTTTTCAATAAGATATTGTCAGCATCATATAGAAGGGAAGTTTTCTAAATGATGCAAGAATGTTATATTAGGTCAGCACCCCTTCTTATAATCACCAGTCTTATTTGCCCAATTGGATTTGCAAAACAATAAGCCTACACGAACAACCATAACAAATTGGAAATTTAAAGCACCGGACCTTAGTTCCTTAACATTCATAACAGTAATATAAAAATGTATAGTAACTAGAAATCAGCTTCAAGAATTCAAATTTACAAATGTAACCTAAGATAGAAACTTGGATCCTCTCATGGGTAGACTGCAGTATTTTTATTCATTGCCTCATTTAAGAATTCAATATATTTCAAATAAATACAAGAAGAAACTAATAAATCAGATTATCCCAATTAAATCAAAATAGCCCGTACTACTTCATTGAACAATTTCAAATTGAAAGGGTGATACTGCTACAGTATAAGTGGTGAATCATATATACTCTATTGAACCCGCTATCAAGTTATCATCAAAACCTGACCCCTTGTTACTAGTCAACACACGGACTGTAAACTGAAACCATTGAGAGGGGACTATTATCATATAAGACATAACAAAGGTACGTGTTTGTATATAATATAATTCTTCAATTAAAATAATGAATCTATATGTTTCTTTTTCAGCTATGCACAGCATTTGTTTTTATAAACTATATAAAATTCAATATCAATTTAAGCAACAAAAGTTTTCACTCCCAACATAACATTAGTTTTGATCGGCAGGTCCTTTCCAAGCTAAATTAAAGCAAACAACATGAAAGTTAATAATATAATACAAGTGCTACATCTTTAATCCACATGACCTTTAAACCTATCCAGTCCCCACTTTCCTTGAAAGATCAAGTTTAAATTGATACAACTCTAATAATTTGTTAGCTTCTAGTTCATGACAAAACACAAACCTCCTTAAAAAGTCCCTTTCAGATAATTTAAAGAATCCAAGCAATTCTTCCTTATAAATTCAATAATTTGTTAGCTTCTAGTTCATGACAAAACACAAACCTCCTTAAAAAGTCCCTTTTAGATAATTTAAAGAATCCAAGCAATTCTTCCTCATAAATTCAAGTTTAGCAAAACCAAGCATGCACACCCCTTGAAGGTGTAAGAAGATATACAAAATTGTGAATATACTTTAATGACAAGTTATGGAGAGTTGAAGCATTCGTCAAACATTTATATAAAGATACCAAGTCCGTTTAATCAATTATATTCAATCCAAAAGGTCAACAGCATAACATACAGGAGTCTACAAGCAAGCATGATAAGAGGGATACACAACAACAGCCAAACAGTTAATATTTGATTATCTATTCACCATCTCTTTTAAATTTAAGGAATTGAACCAAGATAAAAACATATGAGCACATGTTAAGTTCAACTCTAAGAGCTTTAGATGTTGATGAATGAGATAAATTGTAGGGAATATAGGATGAAACACAGTAATGTAACTTCATTAGATATTCTATTTGAAATATGGCTAAGGAATTATAAATACACCTGATCCAAAACACAACCAAATTAAGCAATGTGTTTTCAGATGCACATAATACCAGATAAAAGTAAGCCTTACGTAGAATATCTATTCACATGTTAAGTTCAACACTAAGAGCTTTAGATGTTGATGAATGAGATAAATTGTAGGGAATATAGGATGAAACACAGTAATGGTAACTTCAATAGATATTCTATTTGAAATATGGCTAAGGAATTATAAATACACCTGATCCAAAACACAACCAAATTAAGCAATGTGT
>JBAGKO010000014.1:14113368-14135650 GCA_037177275.1 Acacia concinna
GAATTGTGATACAAGAAATATTGGTAGGAGTATGTTTAAGTTCAATTATGTGTATTTACTAATAAGTGGTTGCCCTTGCACAACGTAAGGGGGGAGTTGATGCTTGTTTGTAAAGAAAGATTATATGACTATGAATAAAATTTGTGATATTTGTGTTCGATCTAAATAGACTAGACTTCCTATTCCCTCTAGTTGCATTGAGACCAAAAATTGTTTTTAACTATTGCACATGGATGTATGGGGTCCATATAGGACACCCACACACCAAAGATATTAGTATTTTCTTACCATCATTGATGATTTTTCTAAGGAGGTCTAGAAGAAGAGATATATATGATGATAGCTCAAAGTTATAAAACCAAGGGGGAGAATCTAGAATGCAAATTAAATAAGTCATTATATGGGCTTAAACAAGCCTCGAGACAATGGAATTGTAAATTGTTTTAGTTCAAGGTGGTTTTAAACAAAGCAACACAATTACTCTTTTTGTTAAAAGATATGATAAGGATATTGTATTTGTGCTTGTTTATGTAGATAACTTGTTGATTACAGAATCTTCATATGCAAAGATAAACAAAGTCAAGGAATTCTTGCACAACCAGTTCAGAATTAAAGATTTGGGAGAAATGAAATACTTCCTTGTGATTGAAATAGCACGTTCCAAGAGAGGAATTATATTGTCACTATGAAAATATGTTTTATACTTGCTTTCTGACACTAGAATAAGTGGTTGCAAGCCACTAGGAGTGCCAATGGCACAAAGCCCAAAGTTGTTAGCCTATGAAGAAGGCAAAGACAAAAAAAAAAAAAAGAGAACTTGTTGAGAGATCCAGAACGTTATAAGAGATTGGTGGGTAGATTAATCTACCCAACTGTTACACTGCCTAATATTCCCTTTTTTGTGCAGGTACTCAGTCAGTTTATGCAAAACCCCATGAAGAGCCACTTGGCTGCAGCATTCAATGTAGTGAGATATCTGAAACAAAGCTCGGGATTTGGAAGTTTGATCAGCTTCTTAGGATCTCTAACTATGAATTGCTAATGTGATTCAAATTGGGGAGCTTGTGGCACTACAAGCCACTTAGTATATGGGTACTTGTTAAAATTTGGAGGATCTCTCATCATGTGGAAGACAAAGAAACAACACATGATTTCTAAATCTTCAAGAGAAGCAGAATACAGGGCTTTGGTTCTGCTGTGGCTGAAGTAATTTGGGTGATAGGACTACTTAAACAGCTAGATATTCATCAATCAAAACCAGTTAATGTGTTTTGTGATAGCAAAGTAGCAATTTATATTGCTTCTAATCTAGTTTTCCATAAAAGGACCAAGCATATAAAGATAGATCTGCATTTTGTTTGAGAAAAGTTATTAGCCAAATTTATTAGCCTTTGTACATGTGAAGTCAAGAGATCAACAAGCTGATATTCTGACTAAAGTTATAGGAAAAGAATTGCAGGCAAGAATGTTGAGCAAGTTAGGGATAGTAAACATCTATAACCCCAACTTGAGGGAGAGTGTAGAAAATAGACATTAGTAATTGGACCTCTTTGGGCCATGAGCCCACATTGTATAGTTAAACAATATTAGACAGGATATGTTGTATGGTGCTATAAATATATGCACTCAATTGTAATGTAAATGTGATGTATGGATATAAAATAATCAATAATATTTGCAGAGTTATTCAGTAAGTCACTCTCTAACTCAACAGAATCTCTAAACATTATGCTTTATATATATATTAGTATCGTGTCAATGTCATTCAGAACAGTAAGTCTTCTTACAATTTGGTGTAATGTACGTCATAACCCGCACCAAGAAAATCAGGTTGTCGCTGTCCACACAGCCTATATTACAAAGAATGAAAGATTATTCTGCTCAGGCAACAAAAGACTGCTGATAGCTGCTATACTCAGCTTTCTTTCGGCATCACAAGCCTGTCTTGGCCGTCAATGAGCTTTGCAGAACGAATAATATCACCAGTTTTTATCTGGGGGAGAATGTCTCTACCAACAGTTGTGTATCTGCACCATAAAAATGAAATATAGAGAAGGAAAAACAAGGGAAATTGTCATTTATGAAGTTGATAGTGTAGCAGGACACACAGATTATAAGGAAAAAGACATACCCAAAAACTGAAAATTGTCCTTCATCGAAGGATATGCCTCCCAAGCCGGACTATAAAATAGGAAAAAAGAGAAGAGGATGCATAAAATGAAGATATAAGATATAAATTAATTCAGTCTGGGAAAATGTAATAACAGGCATCAACTAAAGCCTAGGCATGAATACTAACAAAAATCCTAGTGTAGTTAACAAATATGAAAGAATTAGCTTGAGTTTCAGTAATGTTATGTTGAGCTTACGTTTCGTTTGTCATAAAGATAAAAGAAAAACTGATAAGGTGATGAGTACTCATCAGAGTCTTCACTATGCGCCATGGCGACAGACCCATAAACTGATAGAGGAAGAACTGGCAGTTCTCCATCCTTCCATGACAGAAAACAGACATAAGAAACAACTTAGAAAAAAGAATTAGGTAGCAGCCAATTTTGTCAAAAGTTTTATGATAAAAGAAGGCAAACTTACTTGCACAGATAATGTTGTTTTGTAGAGAGGCTCAAATTGTCCAGAGGGCTTCAATTCTAATGGAACAGTGTAACCAGAGTTCTTATCAAGTCCTTTATCTGAGAGAATGGCTTGGTTGGCACAATTGAGCTTTGTACCATCATATGCTCCATCCATCACCTGATGAAATAGCTCCAGATGTTTACATGTGAGATAAACTCGGAAGATGAAGAATTATATATAATTTCAAATGAATGATCAAAATAATACAATTGTAAGGAAAAATAGAAATCAGAAATATTCAAATAACAGAAAAGGTTTAGTAAGTGCGATTTAAAAAGGATTCAATCAATCCCGTTCAACTATTTCCTGCTTAAATATCTGAAAACATTTTATGTAAGATAAAGTGATGTTCAACTACCTTACCAGTTTTGCAAAATTCCCTGCAGTCAGTGGTGCTGAATATCCATCTATTGTAACCTGGAAACACATATTTGTTACCTATTGACAAAACATGGTAAAAGAAAAGGTGATCTACTATTTACTTCAAGCCCAAACACACGATGTGGCATGTAATATTTTTTTTCAAGAGACCTTTCTTACTGCTAAATGTATTAATTTTGGAGGAGGCTTATCGAGTCAACAAGCTGATGATGCATGCAGAGGTCAAAAGTAGGAAGTAAAGTCTACCTGGATAGTAGCAGTTTTTCTCTCTTCACCACCAACAGGGGAAAAAACTGAATCATCTCCTTTCTCAATTGTAAGCTCAACAGTTCCTCTCCCGGTAAGCCTGCAAGAGATTATGGAGACATTAATAAGTTTTTTTTCCCTTTTATTGTTCTCTATTATCCAAAATCACATCTATGGCTTTTCTTCAATCTTTGCGGTATCAATTAATAAAAATGTCCAAAGTATTCGTTCCTGAATCTATTTGATATATAAAAGTTCTAATTGATATAGCAATGAGATAGAAGTCACTTACCGTGGATATTGCAAGTATTGCTCAGGCAAAAGAAAAGACAATCCTGGAGCCTGTGAAGAATTCACAAATAGAAATATTGTCTCTTTTTAATCCAATTCAGTTTCATAATTTATACGAGTATAACTTAAAAAGTAAAGATGGTTGTTATTTATTCCAGGAGACTGTCATATAAATTATGGCTTGCAGTTACCTGTAATAATTCTAGCTCAGCTACAGCATCCAGTGCTGATGCAAGGCCCACAGACACTCTATCAGCATCCTGGTCCTTAATAGATTTAAGGAGAGATTGCAACCCACCCTACAAAACATAAAAAACTTTAAACTCAGTCTGAAAGATTATATATGCTCTGTAGTGAATCATGTAAAACCAATTTTTATATGATGGTAGTCATATAGCATCATAGAAAATATATATTTTACTGATTTCCGGATGTAATGATATGAGAATGAGAAAAGATAGTCAAATCCTGGTCTGGAATATATAATACCTCCAAACTAATTTCTTTACTAACAAACAAAGAAACCACAAAATAAAAAAGGGTCTTCCTTTCCAATTATAGTATTCTCATCTACTGCTAGCTTATAGTTCAACTCAAGTCATGATAAACATACCTGATCACAATGACATTGTATGAGATTAAGATATGGAGGCAAATACTAATTTTTTTCTCGTTTAGAACGAGAATGATGGCATTTAACATATCCATAAATTTATCAATATATAGTAGATATGATGATTGAGAAATTAAAGGTGGTGTCACTTTATGGGATACCTTCCCGTCAATCAGAGAGGCATGTACCAAAGAACCCTTTTCCCTCAGTTCTGCTGGTATACTTGCTAGTATAGAGTCCTTTTCATCTATTGCTGTCTGAGTGAGGAAGGACAAAATATAAATTACATGAACTCATTCATAACACAAAAGGTCAGTATTATAGATAAATTTCACCAAATTACTAAAATTATTGTCAGATAAGAGATATATAACATAGGAAAGATATTGGGAGTTGAAGTCAAGAAAAACAACTTATAATATTGCTTGTTGAAAATCGCTAATTGGTTATATACTTACATGAACTGAGGTTTCTCATAGTCATACAAGGTTCAATCTTAGCTATGAATTATGAGGAATATGACTAAAGCCAGCAATGGAACTCCACACAAAGAAACTCTTGAGCATCTAATCATTCTTTAAAGCTCATTCATCTATAAGAACTAGATGTGAATTTTCCAAGAGGCATTGACACCCAAAGTTCGTTTTTCATTAATTTTTCTTTTCCACATAATGATCCCGAGGAGATTTAAACATAGGATGATATAGGATTATAATAAGGACATGAGAAAGAAAGAGAACAAAGAACAGAGGGAAATAGAAAAGAGACAGAGAGAAAGAGAAATTAAGAAGAACAGGGGAAGGTTGAGAGAAGCTAGAACGGGGTACTGCATATCATCCTCATCATAATCTGAAATGCAATTGACAGGGGTGCCTATTTATAGGCCTAAGTCACATCTTCATACTTCTATTTCACTAACTAACTAATGCACCGTTATTCTGTTATAATTATTACATATCACAGGACTTCTCACAAAGTATACACTACACAACATTCATCATTATACCACGCCTAGTGGCCTGCATAAAAGTAATTTTGGTTTTCATAAGGTTTGTTAGAGAACTACATAAAGAAAAAGGCACATGACAAGAAAGCAACAAATACCTTCAAAGCTTTCTTCACGTTCCCCTCCATTGTCCCAAAAGGCTTTCTCTGTGGAATCCTTAACAAGTATGATATATCTTCAAGAGATTCCTAAAGGAAGAGGCAAGACAGTCTGCACACTTATCAATTAAACGTTAAGAGAGCCCAAAAGTATATTTAATCATTAACACCAACCTGGATAGCCTTCATGTTTGTGTTTGCAGGGATAGCCCGCCTAAGAGCAAGTTCTCCTGTTCTGGGGATCTTAGTGTCCGGTGAATATAGAATTGCATTTGCAGGAGATATAGACCAAGAATCTGAGCCAGCCATAGGAAGTGATAATGTAATCTGAACAGAAACAATGATGGCAACGATATTTTTGAGCTGGCTCATTCTCTGTCTAATACTTGACATGTGCAACGGGAAAGGAAAGCCATTCGGATCTGCAAACTCCTGCACAATCAAAATTCTACTTCAAAATGTAGAGAAACTAACAACAAATCATATAGGATGGGTTGTTCTTCGGTATATGGCACAGCACATAGAAGATTAAATGGCAGAGTTGCCTCCTTTTGTTGGTACATTACTGCTACAGCTTTTACTAATACTAAGCATTCTCTCAGTAAGAATTAAATGTAATGATGCAAGAAATATAATTTCAACTAAAAAGCACATAACTGTCATGGATTAATGTTAGTACTTTTAACGGGTCATGGACCAATGTCTCAACTAACTTCATATCCATATTTTTCCCTAACCTTCACTGTACGTCCAACACTCACATCATCACCACATTGTGTCACCAAAACTCATTCACATTTTATGATGACATTGTGATATTCAAACAGAATCCTAAGAAAATTATCAAAATGTGTGCACTTAAAGAATCCAAACCAATAAAACCTGATTCTAAAACACTATCGTCACTAGAAAATCAAAAAAAAAAAAAAAAGGAAGTGCATTTGAGTTGAATAAAAGCTAACCTTTCCAAGATCTTCCTTTGACAAGCAAACAATTCTGGGGCGACCTGATCTTCCTCGGACTTCACCCTTCATTGGATTGAAGCTAGATAAGAAATGGGTGGTAAAGAAAGTTCGATGTGGGGCGAAAGAAGTGGTGGGGGCATTGATGAAGAGCTTGTGGGAGATAATGGAGGAAGATAAAGGAAACGCCATTAAAGGAAGATGGTAATTGTAGTTGGATTTTGGCGCGCCTCATCCAGTAAGGCCTATCTGGAAGAGTGAAGACATTCGCTCCTTCTGTATTGCATGTGGCTTGTTGCCTTAGGTAGCTTGTGTGTCTGTGTGAGGTGTAATGACGATAATGCCCGAGTTTGAGAGGCTATAATACTAGTAGATGCTAATACTGTTGGGGCAAACTAGGAAAGAGAAAGATACGATTTACAGCTGCAAAAAACATTTGTTTTCCCCTAGATGTTAATGCAATTACAGAAATTTATAATTGGCAAAAAAAAAAATTACAGAAATTTATTACAGCTATATGCACAATTTTTTCTCGGTAATCTCAATATGTTTATTATATTTGTATTATGTAGATTAAATAATAATTTTTTATATTCTTTAAATAATTATATTCATTTTTATAAATTTTATATTTTATATCAACTATGTTTTTATTCCATGTATATCAACCATGTTCAAGTCTTGCCAGAGGATGCTTTATTGGTCAGTTACTTGGTTATAATATTCATACAGTATTCTACTTTCAGTTCTAAATTTAAGAACTAGTTTAATTCTAATTATAAGACCTTCATCTATTTTATCTCCTAAATTTATAATTTTTTACTGAAATATCTATATTTATTGAACACATTAAAACAATTTTTTGTTCTATTTTTTAGTACAATTTTTGAGTAGTCACAATAAAAAATGGTATTTAAAAAAATCAACATATATTTATTACAAATGACTAACATAACTAATTTCTTTAGCTTCTAATTTCTTTAACTTCGTAACTTCAATTTAAAGGAGGTTCTAGTCGAGATTTAACAGAATAGGAAACTAGAGAGAGGGAGAGCGAAAGAGAAGCATTCACAGTCGATGCTTCTTTCACTCACCACTATAGCACCATCCACTACTTTCTCATAACTTCAATCTTAGTCTTTGCTGGAAACACCTTCCATCACTTGCATCGTTAGAATCTAGTTTATGATGTGGATGGGTTTTTATTTGTTTTTGGATTTTGGTTTGTATTTTGGTGATTGTGGTTATGAAGTTGTCATTGCTTGTATCAAGGGTTGTTGACAGTTAAAGTACTTCAATTATCAACTACTCTTGTAGATGTCATTGATAAGTTGAATATAGGTAATCACAACTTCATAATAACAAATAGTTAATCACTTTACTTAAGTTATCAATTTAGATATAGAGATTAATGACTTGGGAAGCTCAAGTTATTAATCTCTATACTCAAATAATTAATTGCCTTACCCAAATTATTAACTTCACACCCTTTTTTGGGAAAATTATACAAAAGTCCCAAATAAGAAAATATACATTAAAAAGGTCTTATGAAAAGAAAATACTCCTCTCATGTCTTAAGGGGTTTCCCTGTCATAAATTCCAATTATATAATGTCCCTTGTGCCCTTAATGTTGAAATAAGATAGAGTTAAAAAGAAAAGGAAAAGATAGACACTCACAAAACACAAAAGTTGAAGATGACGCATTGCTGAAGCCTGGAATGAAACATGCCAAAGGTGAGGATTTTTGGAAGCTGGGGTGGGGATGACAGAGATGAAATGGCAAGGTATGAAGTCTATCAATGTGGCATATAATCTTCATCTTATTCATCTAAGTTGACTGATTATTTACACTTATGATCTGAAAAGATGAAGTGTTTATTCTAACCTAAAAGATTGAAAAAGATGCTAACTTTGTGGTTTGATCATTAATAAATAGTGAAACTTGTGAGGGTATAATGATTTGCTTCTTGAATGTTTATACATTAAGTGTTGGTTGTGGTTTGATGATGTTTGGTTTAGGGTTTACTTTTTCATTTGTGTTTTATGGGTGATGATGCTCTATTTTGAAGTTCCAAGACAGGTGGTGCGAAGGGAAAAAAGGGTTGTTAATCTGTGCAGCTATAGTTGTTAATACAGGTGCATGACTTGTTAATGACAATTGTGTAATATGTAAAGACTTTAATTATGTGAAAAGGGTGATTAAGATTGATATCAAACGTGTGACTATTTTTTTGTATTATGTACTCATTTTATGCATTAAAAGTGGGGGTGCATCAATGTGTTGTCAAAGTTGCTTGTTTGGAATTGCTGATCTGTGAAGTGAATAATGAGTTGTTAAAGTGTGCAGCAATAGTTGTTAGTACAGGTCAATGAGTTGTAATGACAACTGTGTAAAATTTAAAGACTTTAGTTATGTGAAAAGGGTGATTAAAAATGATTTCAAATGTGTGATTCTTCTGTGGTATTATGTTCTCATTTTATGCATTAAAAGTGGAGGTGCATCAATATGGTGTGAAAGTTGCATGCTTGGGATTGCTAATCTGTGAAGTGAAATACAAGTTGTTAAAGTGTGTAGCGATAGTTGTTAATACAGGTCCATGACTTGTTAATGACAAGTGTAATGTGCAGGTGGACAGTGATGATGGACAGCATGTCTAGGAAGAGTATGTTATGGTTCCTTCATGTAGAGGGAAAGGTTTGTAATGAGTGAAGCAGGTGATGTGAGTTATGTTGGTGGAAATATAAGATCAAAAACCATTAAGGAAGGGACAAGATATTAAGAGTTTAAGTTAATGATATCATCAATCGTGGGGAAAGATGGCTACACAATGCCTTACTATTCTTTGGAAAAGCTGTATGAATTGAAGATTGGGTTCTTGTAGTGGCTTGTCACACATCCTGATAACATACATGCAGAGAAAGTTTTGTCCATGGTGAATAAGAAAATGCATAGAAGAAGACAAAATTAGGTTGAATATTGTTACTTGTACTTCAAAAGATGTTGGTTGACTAAAAGTTTGAAAGTGTAATGAGTTTTCCTGTCTTTTGTGACTAAATGCAATCAAGTCATTTTTTGTAACTCTAAATCACACACACTTTGTACTGAATGATGTACTCAATTTCATTACTGATATGTTGACAATGAAGTTTGTTTAGTATTATTCTGAAATTGATGAATGATATAATAATGTCATCCTAAGTCAATCAGGATCTGTGTAAGTCCACGTGGGAAGTCATTGACAACCCCTAGGGGCCTTCATTAACAACCACGTGAGAAGTCATTGATAGCCCTAGGGGCTGTGGTTGACAACCATGTGGGAAGTCATTGACACCCCAAGGGCTGTCAACCTAAGGCAATGCCATTGACGAATATACCCAACAAGTTGTACATTAATGTGTGTATTAGTTGTTGACAACCACATGGGCTGCCATTGACAACTTACAGGGTTGCCTTTAACAACCTCATGGGCTGCCATTTTCAATATCAGGTGCTACCATTCTCACTTTACCAAGCCATATATAGTAACAATTTAGTACACAGACATAACATCTTAACAATTTAGCACTAAAACATAAATACATATATCTTAACAATTCCATCAGATTACAGTGACAACCCCAGGAGCTTTATTAACAACTTCATGTGCATATATTGACAAGTCTTTGTCCATACATTGATAATAACATTTACATCAGAAACCTAACTTGTAGAAATGAAAGTTGGAAATAATACTTAGTTATATCCAACATTCATTTACACAACAACATTCATCAACAAGGTAGTAAATCCATATTGACATACCTTCCCAAAAAATTCATGGCTTGTGATCCCTACTAGTAAGCTTGTCTAATGACATGTACACAATAATGGTACGTCATGCACTTTTTAAAAAAAAATACATGCACTATACAAAAAGTCAGGTAAATACAATATCTTCCATCCTCTTAGATTATGATTCATGCAAGTCCTCACAATATGTCCGAGCTCATTGTACTTACCACAATAATAAACCCTTTTGCTTTGAAATTGAGACTTTATCCTTCTTTTTCTTGGCCTTCAAAGTGGTCTACTTGTGATTGGTGGTTCTAACAATGCCTGCGACATCAATTGCTGAATCAATTATTAGTGTGAACTTTTTATGACAAGTGTATCACTTTCTTTCCCCAGGATTGATGATATCATTAACTTAAACTATTCATATCTTATCCATTCCTTAATGGTTTTTGATCTCACAGTTCCACCAACATAACTCATATCACCTACTTCACTCACTACAAACCTTCCCCCTACATGAAGGAAACATAGCATACTCTTTTTGGACGTGCTGGCCATCATAACTGTCCACCTGCACATTACACTTATCATTAACAAGTCATGGACCTGTATTAACAACTATCACTACATACTTTAACAACTCGTTTTTCATTTCACAAATCAACAATCCCAAGCATGCAACTTTCACACCATATTAATATACCTCCACTTTTAATGCATAAAATGATAACATAATATCACAAAAGAGTCACGCATCTGAAATCATTCTTAATCACCTTTTTCACATAATTAAAGTCTTTAAATTTTACACAGTTGTCATTAACAACTCATTGACCTGTACTAACAACTGTCGCTGTACACTTTAACAACTCATTATTCACTTCACAAATTAGCAATCCCAAGCATGCAACTTTGACAACACATTGATGCACCCCTACTTTTAATGCATAAAATGAGTACATAATAGCAAAAAATAGTCACATGTTTGATATCAATCTTAATCACCTTTTTCACATAACTAAAGTCTTTACATATTATACAGTTGTCATTAACAAGTCATACACCTATATTAACAATTATCGTTACACAGATTAACAACCCCTTTTTCCCTCTGCTCCACCTGTCTTAGAACTTCAAAATTTCACTCCAATCTTCATCTCTTTCCCCTTCAATGTAGAAACAGAGAATGTAGAACCCAAAAAACAAAGCATCATCACCCATAAAACACATATCAAAAACTAAACCCTAAACCAAATATCATCAAACCACAACCAACGCTTAATATGTAGCAACAAAAAACATTCAAGAAGCAAACCATTATACCCTCACAAGCTTCAATATTTATCAATGATCAAGCCACAAAGCTCGGATCTTTTTCAATCTTTTAGATCAAAATAAACACTTTACCTTTTCAGATTATAGGTGTAAATAATTAGTCAACTTAGATTAATAAGATGAAGATTATATGCTGCATTGACGGACTCTGTACCTTGCCGTTTCCTCTCCGTCATACCCACCTCAGCTTCTAAAAATCTTCACCTTTGGCATGTTTCGTTTCATGCTTCAGTAGCGTCATCTTTAGCTTCTATGTTCCGTGAGTGTCTGTCTTTTTCCTTTTTTTTTTAACTCTATCTTATTTCAACATTAAGGGCATAAGGGACACTAAACAATTGAAATTTATGATAGAGAAGTCCCTTGGGACCTAAGAGGAGTATTTTATTTTCACGGGACCTCTTTAACGTATATTTCCTTATTCATAATCTCTGTGTAATTTTCCCAATAAAAGAATCGTGTCTGAGGCTGAGTTCGAGTCCAGGTCGATCCTAAAACTAACAGAATTTTCCCCTAAAAAACCTAATTAAATATTGGTTTTAGTCTTAAATTTAAGATCTAATAAATTTTTAAAAAAGATTAGAAAAATTAAATAAATCATTTTAAAGTACTTATATCTATCACATTTTCACCTAAGGAGTTAGTTTGACATATAAATTTATGTATAATCTAATTATACATCACATATATTATATACTATGATTAATTAATATATTTAACTCTTTAAAAATATTCAATTAAGTTTTATATTTATGATATGAGTAATATATATAAAAAAAGAAAAGCTTGTACCAAAATATATATAGAAAAGTCATTTTATACTAGGGATAACACAGCCCTTTTTTTGTTTTATTTTTAACCGGAATAACACATATCACACTTTAGAGATTTTTTACCTATTCTTGAGTTGACTTGATATATATAGAATTGTGGAACAAATTGTAGAGAACTCTAGGTTATAGAGAGAGCCTTCATAAATATCTAAATATTTTTGTGGAACACCCGGAAGGATCAATTTCTACCATCCATCCAAGGACATTTGTCCAAAATCTAAGAACTTTTAAGGGATGTTGAGTAGTATAAATATGGAAAGCCATTTACTCCCGAACGAACCAAGAGTTAAGTTCTCACAAGTAAAGCTCTTCTGTAAATTTCAATAAAAATTCTTTCCTTACTCATTCTTTTAAGATCTCTTTAATACTTTCTTATCATACGGGTATTTATAAAGGTTAAGTCCTTAACACACCGCTCTTATTTAACTTAAGGCAAGTATTTTTGTTCATGTCGTCGTTTCAATTTGTCTTATGGGACTGATGGTTTTTTTGGGTTAAGTAAAAAAAAAAATGAAAAGAAGCAGAAGTATGGTTAAAAAATTTTAATTAAATTTTTTTACTCTTTTATTTTATAATGTTATTTCTTCAATTTTTTAGATTTAACCCAAAATTTTCCCCTCAGTATCAGAAATTATAAATAATTACATTTACCGTTATAAAATTTTGCAGTTCGTCCTCCTATTGATCAGATTATCATACAAAAATATGGCAGACCTTTTCGAAAGTTAGTCTTCGGCAGTAAAAGGCCAAAAAAATGTGCTTCTAATTTCTTTATCAAATTCATTAGACAAAATAAAAGGAGCAACTTTATTTAATTAATGTCAGGAAACCTACATATAATATCCATATACAGCAGTAAAATTATTTTTCTGTCAAGTATCAACACAACTTATTTATGCATAAAATTTAAAAAATGAAAAATAAATGTGGAAGTGGATTACAACGAGGTTAGGAGGTAGAGAGAAATAGTGCTGACCTATATATAATAATGTAAATAAATGGGTACGTAATTAGTTCAATCTGGTTCCTACGTGCAACAAATCGCTTCCAGAGGGTGTGGGTGTGGTTCTCTGCTTTTCATTCCATCTCTTCCCCACTGCGAATCTCTCTGTTTCTTTGGAAATTAGGAGCAAACAGCCAACTTTCCATGGGGTCTATGCTCGGTAATTGGCCGTCATACGACCCTCACAACTTCAGTCAGCTCCGACCTTCCGATCCTTCTAGTCCTTCTGTGAGTATTTCTGTTTTTCGGAGCAACTCTTCCTTAAATTCCTTGATTTTCTTCTTCATTGCTCTTTGAAAAATCCGATCTGGTATCCTTTGTTATTTTCCCCCGCTGTCGCTTATAATTTTTATTGCTTCGGAGAAGGCTTTCCAAGTTAATTCGCGTCATTGTCCTTGCGCTTTTATGATTGTGTTTATGTATGCGATCTTTGAATCCTCAAATCTGTTTCTTTTGATTTCACGGAGGAATATCTCGCGTCAGTCTGTAACTTAGTTGGATATTTGTGATAGTTAGTGCTGCATTTTTCGGGTGCTGGACGGATTTTGAACTCTTCATATCCTGACAATATGTGTTGTGCAGCAATGTGATTGTGAAGATGCTCTTTCCATCACTTTTGCTGCATAGTTTTAATCAATCTCCTCTAACTTGAGATGATCTTCGATTTTTCTATTATTTATTTGTTTCTCGCTTTGAAAGCAACACCAGAAGTGTTCATCGTGTTATATTTTCCCTCAATCTATTGCATTAGCTTTTTACCCTGTTCTGATAATTATTGTGATCATAAAATTGCATGCTTCCCTTACTGAATACAGTACTTCTAATATATTACAGCAATTGATTAGTTGGATTCCCTCAAACTATTTCAAGTTCATGTTGTGGAATATTACATGATGAATGGATCTGTTTATATTCTTTATAACATGCTATGAAGCATGGAGTTCAAGGAACGAGCCATATCCATGCCCAAAATTTGCCTCAGATCAACAATCAATATGACATCCCAACTTCTGAATGGTACTCTGGAAATAGAAGTTTGTCCCCCTTGGTTTTGTCAACTCTTTGATGTGTTCTCTTTCAACACTCAATTGTTTCAATTATTAGGTACTAATATTGTAGTATGACTATGATATGTGGTGCCCTTATGTTTTGATGTCTTTGTGGCTATGTATTTGTCTTTTATTATCTGCTTCACGTTTGGGAAAAAAAACACTTTGCCCTCATCAACATATTGCCTGTGTCATATTCCTGATATGATCTGTTTACCTCTCATCTTCCATATTCATGATGCATTGATGCCATCTTTCCTTTAGTTATAGATAGACATGTTGAAACAATATTTTCATCTGAAGTTAATTAACTAGACTTCTGATGAAAATGGTTCTACATTTAATTTAGGTACTTTTGGGTCATCACCATCTAATGGAGTAGTATGAATTAAAAAGCAGAAGCGTCATAGTTCTCATACTTCTGAGTTTCCATTACTTGGGTAGGAGGGCCTTTTATGCTATTCTTCAATTATGCTTCTATCTAAATAAGAAACAACTATAAATCCTTTCAAAGTTTATAACATTTCAGTAGGTTTCTTTAGCCTGAGAGTATTCATGGCGGCCTCATGGGATCTATTAGACTTCCTGTAGTAGGGTGACTCCAACCAAATCCTTTGAAGATTTTTGGGGTTGTGTTGCATTTATGAAACAAAAGTGAAGACTCAACCAAATGTAAAGCCAAATACTACTAGCACTCCCCTTAGGTCCGATTCAAATTTATATATATGGATTTAAAGCCAGTAGTCGCTTTTTCCGAATCTCAAGTTAGTGAAAAAATATGATAAAACATATTTGCGTGAATGCAATGAAAAACAAAGTTAGATATTTCATCGGATATAAAAAATTATATAGATAGTGTCTGTGTCATCAGTGCTTGCAGTCAATCACTCATTCTCAAGTACTTTAGAACTCATGTGAACTTCTCAATGCAAAGCATGTTGTTTTGTCGCATGTAAACTTGCACTGTTTGCTTCCTCCGGAAGGATCATTTCCACATGCTTGGACCTCTAAAATCTGAATGAGTTTACATGTTTAATAACACGAGAGTAAGTATCAAGCACAGTTCTTGTATTATGATATAGTTGAGTTGTTTAGATTTTCAAAGAATGCATATTGAATCTTGAAACTAGCAAAAAGTGTCTATTCGTGGGAGAGAGTATCATAGGCTTACTTTGTTTGTCTCTGTGTGATGGCCTGTCAACATTTAGCATTTGCAAATTAAAAGTTCTAAGATAAATTAGTTCAGTACTTTGAGGTTTTGAGTGGCATTTATATCGTTTGGAAAGTGATTTTATCGTTTTTTTGGGACCATATACAACTAGTCAGAACAAATAAACCCAAAGGTCAAGAATCTGATTTTGTCATTTCAAATGAGTATTTTAAGTCAATTTTCCGATAAAGATTGCTACTTGTTATTCATAACCTGATTTTATACTTTCTCTTCCTTAATAATGTATCTTGTTTTTATGTAGAAAATGACACCTGCTACTTACCATCCAACTCACGGCCGGACCCTTCCACCGCCTGATCAAGGTACTGAGGACTGAGGGGAATTTAATCCTACCTATGGCTGCAGTGCTGCCTTGCTGGATCTATTTGATTGTTATCTGCTTAGAACATGTCCCTATATTATAGATCACATCTGTCACCTAGAAGGAGAACCTAAACTGAATGTAGAGTGTGGACCAATTACTTAAACATGGAAGCTCCGCTTAAAAAGGGAAATGGGAAACATGTTGAAAGGATTTTCAATCATGATCCTGTTTTGGTTATTGGAGTAAACATGCATTCATCATTGTCACCACTGTTATTGAGTCAAGGATTTGCTAACCATGTGAAAGTTCCTCTGGCAGTGATAACAACTGAAGCAAAAAATATCCTTCTAAGACATATTTACCAGCAAGCCGAAGATAAGGTTAGTGTTGAATTCTAATAATTTTCCTGCCGGTAGTGGTGACTGTTCAGAGATCTTATAGCTCCTCATGGTTATGGTCATTTTCTCTGCAGTTGAAACCAAAACGAGCTGCATCAGATAATCTTGCACCAGAGCATGGTTGCAAGCAGCCGAGGGTTTCTACCTGATCATTCACATACTAAGCAACTTTCCATAGTTAAATATGTATTGTCCCTATGCACAGAACGAGATTTGCATGTTTTCTGTTTGTAAACTATGGAATATGTAATTTGAGAAGAGGTTTCCTAATCCCTATAATGTGAATGAAATGATTTGCGTGTGCTTCCTGCGGAATATCCTTTGCATTACTTTACCTTGTCCACCTAAGGTGTGTTTGGAATCATGTTTAGAAACTCAAATGTGCATTCAACCTTGTTTTTTTTCCCGATGGGTCCATGAACCTACCAAGTCCTGGTATCTGACCGTAATCTAAGCTCTTGGATCCGGTGAGCCCGCGAACCAACTAGTTCAGACACCCCCAATCAAATAGGCCCGAAAGGTAACTACCTCTTTGAGGTGCCCCAGGGGAGAGAGCTCCCAACAGAAATTCTCTACACTTTCTATTCTCTAGGATCGAACTCAGGAACATATGGGTATGACGCATATGCCTACCTATATACGCCAACTTCTGTTGGTAATGTGCATTCAACTTTTAAAAGAAACTTTTTGTGATGTTTGAATCAGCTTTTTTCTAATTGGACTTTTAAAGGGAAAAAAAAACTGTTTTAAGTCATAACTAAAATTTTATGATTTTAGTTTTTCCATCATAGAAAGAAAAAGTTTATATCATAGAAAGAACATAAATTAAATACTTCATGAAGAAAAGACTTGTCTTTACTATAAGTTCACTAATAGATAAAAAATTTAGTCATAATTATATAAGTCTACTTAAAGATTAATAATGATTGTTTTTCAATTTTATCCTTATTTATGAAAATATCCAAAGAAAAAAAATAAATAATAAAATTTAAGGAAACTTAGCAAAAACTCCCCAAGTTGAAATTTAATAAATGTGAACAACCTATTAAGTTTATATATAGGAAGAATGACAATCCTCCAATTGATGTAGTTCTTACCAATTAAATTTTTAAAAAGGGACATTTCTCCAATTTTTCCTAAAATTTAAGTATTTTAGTATTTTTCAAATTTGTCTGAATAAAACATTAACTATTTTAATTTTTATTAAATTCACATCATTTCCAATCATTTTACATCTAAACTTATTTTTACATTAATCATCCAAAGAATTTTTAATTTATAAAATTAATTTTTTTTTTAAAGTCAATTCAAATATAAATCACATTAAACAACTTAATTTTTACTATATTTTACGTTTATAAAAGTTTGATGGTAATAAAAATCATTTATAACACCGTTAATCTAAATACACCCATACTAATTAGTAGGAAGAGAGAAGGGCGCATTCTATTGAGGATAATATGCATTCTTGATTAGGCTGACCTTTTTTTTTTTTTCTTTTTGTATCTGGCGCTATTAGTTCAAAGTGGAGTAATTTTTATCTCTTAATCTTTGGAAAAGAAAATTGTGTCAAATTTGGTTCCCTCTCTTTTGTCTTTATTCGACCCAGCCTCGTGTTATATTCTTAATGCTGAATTGTAACTCGCTACTTTGCCCTTGGGCGAAGGATGTCATGAAACTTTGCAACCTGAAGCTTCAATTTCCTGCTTGCAGGGAAGACCATCAGACCAATGATCAAATTGAACTATTGGATGCTTTCTTCAATTCTAAATGTAGGAACTAATTAGAGTGTTTATTTTTATGTTAAATATAAGACCTTAATTTATTTTGTCTATAAAATTTTTTTCCCTCCTATACTGTTTGATAGTATATATTAAGGGAATTTTCATTGAGAAATAAATCCAATGCAAATTATTAAAAAAAGAAGTTTTTTGTAAAACTAATCAACTTTCTTCTACAAATAATTAATTTAACTAATTTTTTTAATCTATACATAATGCTCATGATCATAAATATAGGACTAAATTTATATTAAATTACTGAGGTCAAGTTTAATCAAGTCGCCAATCAAAAAGCACCATATGTATTAGCAGTTTTTATGTCAGCTGACCCCAAACAAAATCTTGAACATGGTTATTCATAATAATTACTAAATTATTATTATTATTTTTTTTTTTAAAAAAAGGCTCAGAATCTTGCACGATCGTGATTACTAGGGGATCTTGCGGTGAAGACACAAGAATTGACGCAAATTGTGAATATGGGAAGTGACCCGGCGGCAATTAGGAAGGGGATGACATGGCGGCTTAGGACGGCAGAGGAAGGAGAGGATATGGCGGCGATCGATTTTGGGTTGTGAGTATATCGCTTCTATGTATATTCATTTAATCATCTAGCTATAGCATAAATGAATAAAATATTTGTGGTTTGTGGAGTCGAGAACGGTGGAGAGGAGTTGGGCATTTTTATTTTATATATAAGGCCCCGTTTGATATAATGGAATTGAGGGGTATGGAAATGGAAATAGAATTCATTTTCATGTGATGGTTTGTTTGCTATGAGGGAATTGGCTTCCAATTCTATTTCCATATCCACCACAAGCTTTGCACCCACTGTGGGCGAGCCTCTTATTGTCTTGCCTTTGCACCTCCATCATTGGTCTTCATCGATCTCCCACCATTTCACGTCTATGACAGTAAGGACGATGGAGAAGTAGGGACGAGACGGCGAAGAAGACGAACCCATACCCTAACGGCGGAGAAGACGGACCCATACCTTAACGGCAGAGAAGACGGACCTGTTGAGAAGATGGATGTTGGTAATGACTCACCTCCTTCAAATCTGCCATGGAGGTTGGGTTTTCAGATGATGGAGGTTTGAATCTTGTAGTTGCGGTTTGTGCTTGACTTTCATAAATATGAAAATGTGGTTGGAAGTTAATAGAGAACCAGATGGCTGAAGGAGGACAAACTGGTTTGTGTTTTTTTTTCCATCGCCGAAGGAATAGGGTGTGGTGGCCGGAACTTACAAAGAAGTAGATGGATGAAGGATTTGTTTTTTTTTAAAAAAAAAAATTACATGGGAATTTTGGTCTTTTTGTTTAAAAAGCAAGTCTCATTTCTACTATTTCCTCCATTCTTATTTATAAAACTTTTTTGGAGAATTTTAAAAAAATCTTAAAAAAGCTAATTACGACATTAAATTTTGTCGTTTTTCTTCAAATTATATTGTTTGACTTATTAACTACTATATAATGTAATAAAACACAACATATGATATTATTACGTAATGTAATTAGTTTTCTTAAGATTTTCTTAGAATTCTCTAAAAGGGTTTTATAAATAGAAACAGAGGGAGAGTATATATATACCAAACATATTTTTAAACCTTATTTCTATATCCATGTCTATTTCTATTCCTATCAAAATCAATTACAATGGGCTAATATTTTTTTATTTGTTTTGGCCGAAGAAGATGTGTTATTGTTTTGGAAGGCTTTTATGGCTGGGTTTGTAGAATTTGTGGGTCGAACACACTTGAAAAAGTTTGTGATTACAAGAGCGATAGTGTATCGTGTGTGTAATTTATACTACTTGATTTTGTTTTAATTTTTTTATTTTGAAAGTTTGAATTATATTCACAATTAGCCGTCAATTCTTAAGTCTTCTTTTTTTTTTAAATGGAGCTCATAGGTTCAGGCAAGCACTAACGACTTGAAGTTATAACAATGGGATCGAACTCGTCACCTCCTCTCACTTAAAAGATACCATTAAGTTATAACAATGGGATCGAACTCGTCACCTCCTCTCACTTAAAAGATACCATTACCACTAGGCTACAAGGCCTTTAGTCAATTCTTAAGTCTTCATCCTGCGATTGACTGCATCATATTTTTTATAAGTTATTTTAAGATTAATTTGGAAATTTTATCATGTTAATTGAGATAAAAGAAGGCATTATTTATGATAATTTTATATTGATGAGTGATTATATGAAAAGAGTTTAAATAGGGGTATAATGGTCACTTTTATTGATTTTCTTGTGATTAATTTTTGGATAAAAACAATTGAATTTTGCTGATTTTCTGTGCAGATTATTTTGGAAAAAATTACAGATAAATACCCAGAATTCTGAAAAATTGCAAAATAGTAAAGAAAATAACCATAGAAAATTACAGAATTGGTCCCAGAACTTCAAAAAATTACCCAAAACACCCCCCAAGATCCAAGGTATCATCTTCTTCATGTTTAAGGTTGAGAAACAGACATGAAAAACAAGAGGCGCCGCGAAAGAGAGAGAGAGAGAGAAAGGGTTAAAGGGTAATCCACCCCCTAACGTTTTTATTCAGTTGCAATTTTCACCATAACGTATTTTTTAGTGCAATTTTCATCCCATCGTTTTTTAATTGGTGCAATGTTTTTCCTTTTCCACATAACCAAATGATTAACCGTTAAAATTGACTGATTTTGCTTATGTGGCACCTCATTGGTCTTTGTTTGCTAGATCGTCTTTCCTCTTATTAAAATTAAATCCTAAAAAGTATATATAATTTAAAAACTCTAAAAAAATTCCAGATTGCACAAAACAAACAATCACCGAAAAAAACAGAAGAAGGTAAAATAACTAGAAAAAATTCCAAAAATTATGGGTCTCACAACTACCATCATTGAACAAAATGAAGCAAGTGTATGTATATATAATGTGGAAAGCTAAACAAAATTCCCAAATCCCACTCTCATCAGAAAGAATGGAAAATCAGGAGATAAAAAAGCCAGAAAAAATTCAAATCCAAAAGGATCTGGAAAATCAAAACAACCGTTATCATGAGGTAAAAATCAAAACAATCAAATCCCACTATCGTCGCAAAAAATGGAAGAATCATATGAGGTAAAAAACCAGAAAAAAATCTAAATCCAAACAGGCATTATCGTGAGGTAAAAATCAAAACAACCAAATCCCACTATCATCGAAAGAAATGGAAGAATTATATATGAGATAAAAAAATAAGAAAAAATCCAAATCCAAAGGGATCTGGAAAATAAGAACAACCATTATCATGGAAAATCACAACATCTATTTTTCCTGCAATTCATCATCAACAACAACGTCAAGATCCAGTAGCAGGCCCTATCCCCTATTACCTTCGCCACCCATCCCCAGCCGCCGGGTCCCCCCCAGCGGAACGCCACCGCAAACGATGCTTCTACGTCAATCTACGGAAAAATTGTTAGTGCAAGCTAATCACCCAAGAGAGGGTGAATTGGGTGATATTATAAAAATTAATGAAATTAAACTTTATGAATGAAATAAAGTAGGTCACCAGATGAAGAAGATAGATTTATATTAGTTCGGTCCAAACGTTGACCTACGTCCAGTCCTTAGAATCTCTTTCAAGTATTTCACTATCTTTCAAGATTAATCGGGCTCTTGGATGCCACTATACAATCATTTACAGGTGAGTACACTCTCACTCCCCCTTACACTTTGCACTATAGCACCTGTCTCAAGGTCCCACTACCTTGAGAATTTTCAGAGAATATCAGAGAAATAAATGCTCTTCTTGAAAGAGAGATTATCTAAACACTGAAACACGTATATTACAGAGTATGTTTTCTCTCACGGATCAATGGAACAATAGGTTTTGGCAATAAATGTGTTCGTTCTATTTTCCGTATGTTTTCGGCCTTTAATGCTGTGATATTTATACTAAGGGAGAAGATAATGACCGTTGTAATTATGATTGAAGATGTCATACCATACTTCATCACCATTGATAGCTGAGAACACTTCTTCCCCATGATTATAGCCGTTGAGATGGAGAGAGAAGTATTTGAAATCTAGCCGTTGTGCATTAAATGCTGATGACGTATGCAGCAAGCTTTTGATCTAATGAGCCTTTGATGCTTGATGTTGATACTGGAAATATCAAACACTTATACAGAGGTATATTAGATGAATGACAGAGATGCGGAGAATTATAACAAGTGAAACCATTAGATTGGGAACAAGATACATAATACTCTGTTTTTCAATATCATATCACTCGAGTGATTATGATGATCACTCTAGTGACCACTCGAGTGATTTTATATTCAGAAAGTGCACAATCAAGCATCACAACCAAG
>JBAGKO010000014.1:14186526-14199622 GCA_037177275.1 Acacia concinna
ATAAACATGTTTATAAATTTTGTGCAAAAAATTAATTTAAGAAATTAAAATTTAAAATTAAATTAAGTTATATAACAACTTGAATTTAAATTATTAATACTATATGGTGAAAAAAAATATTCCTTTCAAATATATTTTTAATCATGGTGTAGTGAAAAAAAAAAGCAATATGTTTTTAGTCATTTTAAAAAAAATAATACATAAGTTTTAATAAATATGATAAAAATTAAAATTTACTAATAAAATATCAATTAATGCATTTTATAATATATTAGAAATTTTGACCATATATATATTATAATTATTTTTTGATTGCATATTAAATTATTCATTTTTTGAAAGAGGGTATTTTGATCAATGCAAATGTTTAATAATCAAACTTAACGGTCAACTAACGATTGAGTGGACGGAAGTAGAATTTTAAATATATAAAGGAGGTTTCTGTAATATACATTTTCATTTTAAGGGATGTCTATATATGTTTTCAAAATACATGAGAGGTTTGCTTAATTTAGGTGAAATAAAAAGGTAATCGATATATTTTACTAAAAAAGAGTGAACAAATATTTGAGTCCGATTTGATGAAAGATTTTCTTAACTCTTGTGTAATTATCTATGAAGTTGCATTTAATTTTAGAAACTATTTTTCTTTTGTGTTGTATTCAATTATATTTGAGTCCGATTTGATGAAAGATTTTCTTAACTCTTGTGCAATTATCTATGAAGTTGCATTTTATTCAAATTGTTGTTGCACTGATCATACTCATACCCCTTCGCCACACTCGTGTATTTCATATAGAAGGAAGTATTATACTTTGGGGTTTTAATCTCCAAGAAGCACCATTTTATTTTTATTTTTATTTTTAATTTATTTTATTTTGCTTGTGTGTACAGAATGTGACTTTGACTAAAAGCACGCTCGCAGCTCCCACATCTTACCTTGATGCTTGTCTGCCAAGAATATTCACAGCCAGACAAATAAATAAATAAACCAATCAAATGTCCCGCTGAATCAAATCCCACTTCCCATTTTAATATGTTATTTTCATTTCACGTTAAATTTGTATTAGGAGCATTCCGTGTCTTTGGAAACTTCAATCTTTTTCTATCAGCAACTTTAATCTAATCATCTCATCATCCAAATCAATAAAGACAATTTTTTTCGTAATAAATATTAAATTTATTTCCCCCAGTTTAGAGACAATTGTCAAATGCTTGCCTGGGATGATGAATGAGACTTTTTGTAACAAGATGGGTTAATTCAATTACTTCATATTAAGATGCTAACTCAACCCATCCATATTTCATGGAATATATCTTATCTTTTGAAAATACACGCACACTATTAACATGCTCATTTGGTGTTATATACCGGACACTTCTAATATTTTTTAGACAGATCAAGGAAAATTTTAAATCTTATTAACTCTGTCATAAAATTCAACAATTTTTTAACTATATCCTTTATTTAATATACATAATGCCATATGAAAATAAAAGCAATATAATAATAAATGAAGAGTAAAATTGTACATTCACATTAAAACTTTAATGAGACACCTTATAAATATAATAAAAAGACTTATCTCTCTGCTCTATATATATTGGGGTAGAGGAGTACTTTGTAACATATAACTTTACTTTTTAATGTATAGTTTCCTTCCTCATAATTTGGTAGTCATTAGTATCCTCTGCCACATTAGCTTATTCTGTCATATTACGAGTAAACAAAAAAATTGTTTAACGTGGTCTGGTATTCGAATATTTTAGAGCCAGCTTATATATTACGAGTAAAAATTCAATTTTCTTTCCATTCTCTAGAAACGATATATATATATATATATATCATTTGGAAGTATTCAAGTTTTAAAAAAAGTAAAAAACAGCTTCTTCCACTAAAGGGACAGGAGGGAGATTCAGTGAAAAAGCCAAGTCATGAAGAAAACATAACTTTGAAGCTCACATTCTTGTCAAGCGTGCTTTAGCAACACCCACTGGATTTCACCAGGTCCTTTACAGTTTCTATCATTTTCGATTGTTTATTGCTTATAATATATTTTTCTCAATCTTAATTATAATGGTAAGTTGACTTTTTTTTTTTGGAGAATCTTAAAAAAAGCTAATTATATTATTTTAACATATTAAAACTTATCGTTTTTCTTCTAACTATATTGTTTGATTTATGAACTAATATATAATATAATAAAACAAACATAAGTAACATAATTATTTTTCTTAAGATTTTTTTTTAAAAAATCAACTAGCTTTTATAATTAGGACTAGATAGAGCAAATTTTTTTAAGAAAAAGCACATGCACTCTTCTAATAGAGACAATCTTATTTGAGGCACTATCAAAGATTAAATACGGACACCCCATCTAATAAAAAATTAAAGATTAATTAGCCACATTGTAGAAGAGTAACATAGTCAGTGAAATAGCAGAATTCTAAGAATGTTCCATTTTCTTTTTAACCTAAAGAATGTTTAAGACTATGATGGTGACAAGTTGACAACATGGTTCCTATTTCCGCGATACTTCCACTTCCACTGTCTTTCAGGGCCCCAAAAAAAAGGGCACTACGCAGATTAAAAAAACGTCTTAAAACGTTTTATACGTATACGCTAAACTTGCACTGTTGACTATTCAACATTTTTATTTAGCGAACCATGCATTCACATTTGAGGTATCAGGATCTCACCTTGTGTTACTGTTCTCCCTTATAAGATACTAATAATGTTTACCATATGAGCCACCTGCAGCTAATTGGTTCAATTAATGTTAATCCAGTTTTAATTATGACAACCTAAGTTGGGACTTAGTGAGCAGCTTCAATCATAAATGTAAGATTTTTTTTTCTATTTTATCTTTTATATTTTTAATTTCTCTTGAAATGAAATTGTTTAACATACAAACTGATATATAATTTAAGGTTATATAACAATATTCTAGAAAATATCATGTCACATATGTTATAATTAAGTAATTTATTCAGCTTCTTTATTCAATCTTTCCGAATTAAATAAATTTATCTTACATTAAAGATAAAATGAGTAACATAAAATGAATGCTTGGTGGCAATTCATCTTTTAAAATAAATTAAAAAGAAAAAACCAAAAAAATACCACTTAAATTTTAAAATCTCAAATAAATTATATTTTACTAAAATGAGTTATCAATTTTTATAATCTTGTAGTTAATACATGGCATTATCCTGTCTTTTATTTAAAACGAAGACTAAAATATTCAACCGGTCCATGTGTCTGAAAATAGCTTCATTTAATTGAACTGAAAGAAAAGTGCCAGTTAAAACATGAAACAGTAATATTTGGCTTCTATTCTATATAAACCCCATCTCTATTAAGCAGACTTAAGGCCAAAACTGTATTATAGACTAAAGAAGAGAGTGCTGCTCTGATGGAACCCATAACCAACTCTTCAGCTTCAGTTTCAACTTGGTTAGTACTCTGTTTTTCGCACACGTTTTTATGCTCTGTTTAATCCCTTCCTCATCAGTACAAAGCCAATATTTACAGTTCATTTTCGATGAAATTCAGGCTCCAGGAGATCGCAAAGAAGCTTTTTGATTGGATAGTTTATGTCTTCCCAACAAAGATCAAAGATGCCAGAGATGCTGTTGTGGCGACAATAGGGTAAATATCTTTTTCTCAGTTCTTCTCATTCTTCTTATTTAAGCTTTCAGCTTATTATTGATGTGATGTAGGGTCATTGAAGTTGATCTGCTCAAGGACTCACTAGGGATATTACACGACTGGTTCACTTGGCTCCTTGGTTCGATCTTCGCTCTGAAGTTTACGGATACAGGCAAGACTTTCTTCACAGCAAACAACTATGCTCTGAAGGCTGTTTTTGTCATCAGATTCACTTCGTTTCTGACAACGTTGCTGGCGACTCTGTTTCGTATGTACAAGACAAACATAATTCCAGTGCTTCTCATGCTTGTGCTGGAGAGTGCAGCTTCTATTCTGATAGCAAGCCTGTTCTCAGGGACCGCTCTGTGGATCGCTTTGATCTTATGGCTCTGTGTTTTTGTGTTGTTCGCATATTGCTGTTACCCAGAGATCAAAGAACTGATCTGGTCTGAGAATCAAAACCAGGAACCTCCATCCCCATAAATTGTCACCGACTAATGAAGTGTTCCACGTACACGATTGTTGTTTTTGCGAGGGGAGTTAAAATCTTGCTTCAGAGTCTGTGTTTGAAAAAAAAGAAATGTGTTGGTCTTGATAGGGTTTTAATTAAATAACGTGGGAATGGCTGCAAAAATCTGTTAGAAATGAGTCAAGATTCAGGTTGTACTAGTAAGTTGTCATAAGAGTCAAGAGTGTGTATTGTATTGTATTGTATTGTAACAAACATGATTGATTGAGGGATTGTATTGTATTGTGTATGCCTAAAAATTGTTATGTAGTTGACCAATCCTTATAGCAATAAATTTATATCCAGTTGGTGTTTATAAGGAGGTTACAGAAGATAAATAAATTATTTAATATTTAATTATATATTTAATCATATAATAGGTTGTGTGTGATTAAATTATTTATCAGTTTTTAAAATCAATTATAAAACAATGATAAATATAAATATTTGAACTTAATCTTTAAAAAAATTATTTTTGTCTTATATTTAAGACTAAAGATATTATAAAACAGTGTGAAGAATCATCAGCAGGGAAGTTTATAACAGCATCTTAACTTCTAATTATTTTCAAAATGAAAATGATGATAAAGAATGGTGATTGGCCAAAAAAAAAAAAAATGAACTCCCGCCATTAAATCCCACGTTTTGGCTTCTTTTGTAGAGCGACGTCGTTCGTTTCCAGCGTGGGAGATTATTGGGGTCACGTCCTCTCTCTACGACCAGTACGACCGCCGCGCCCGCCCAAATTTCTCGACACTGGCCGCTGCAATTGCTCCTTTTCAGCTTTCTTCCTCTTCTTCTCCTTCTTCACCTCAATCCCCACTACTTTCTTCGTTTGCAGCTCTCACTTTTCATTTGTCGCGTAGAGACACTCGTGGTAGCAGCGCGAGGAAGGATTGTCCATGGGTGATGCTAGCAACACACTTCGCGTACTTGTAGCTACGGACTGCCACCTTGGCTACATGGAGAAGGACGAAATACGACGCCACGACTCATTTCAAGCATTTGATGAAATCTGCTCTATAGCTGAGCAGAAGGAGGTAATTCCTTCCTTTTTAGTTAATCCCTTTTCTATATATCTCTTACCTCCGTAATATGCTTCTCTACTTGTCTATGTTATTGTGATGATAGAGTAGTTTGGTTAGTATTCTATTGAGTTGCATCTTTTTCTTCGGAGTGAGCATAGGTTTCTCAGAATTGTAAAAAAAGACGACCCCCCCCCCCCCCCCGGGAGGGGGGAGGGCGGGCTCTACATAGGTTTCTCTTCCCTCCGTAATATACTTCTCTATTAGTTCTTCGCATATTGTTTTTGTTTCAAAATGTGCTTGGTGTGCATGGGATTATATGTCGGCTCATGGAGAGTATTTGATGGGATATATTTGCATACGGTGTCAGGTTGACTTTTTATTACTCGGTGGTGATCTTTTCCACGAGAATAAGCCATCGAGATCTACGTTGGTAAAGGCTATTGAGATTCTCCGTCAACATTGTCTCAATGACCGGCCAGTGCAATTTGAAGTTGTCAGCGATCAGACTGTTAATTTTCAGAACGTGTAAGAAATTTATATACTTAGAAACTAATTTTTGCAGGCATATTTACCTTGATATTTCCAATTGCATCATTAGGTTAAACTCTATGCTGGTCCTGCTGATTACTTCGGTAGCAACCTGTTTAATATTTTGCAGTTAAAGTTTAATTTAGTATATAATATATTTAGACCATAATCTTCTAGCATTTTCTCCGCGCTTTAGCCCTTTTCCGGCATAGACTGATTTTGCGATACACACACCCTCTTTTCTTCTGTTTACCTTGCTTTTGCTAATGAATACTCCGAATACAATAGATTTACTGCTCACGGAGAAGTTAATATGTGATCACATATTTATGTTTCACGGTATAGATTCTTGAGCATTCTCTGTTCTATTGTGAAATACCTAAAAGCTTAGCTTCACTTGGTTCAACAAGTACAACCTGTTTATTTTCCTTTTCTTTCCTTTTTTGTTTTAACAGATTTGGTCATGTGAATTATGAAGATCCACACTTCAATGTGGGCTTGCCAGTTTTCAGCATTCATGGAAATCATGACGATCCAGCAGGCGTGGTACGAGTATTGTCATAAAATTGTCCATATAATTTTTGGACCTCGACTTAATATGGTTTCTGGGGCTATTGTTGTTTTGCTTAAAGTTCTTCTGTTTCTTATTTGTACAAAATGCAAGACCTGGACAAGATGCTATTCTGCTTTCTTACTGATAAACCTTAACAATTGTAAAACAACGAAACTTCATTCCATATTTTGTAAATCTAGTGTCTTTGAGTTGGGGGTTCAATATTGCATTTGAATGTGACCAGTTAAGTAGGCTGGAAGCAAAGTAGGGAGTTAGATAATGCTCCACAGTTGTTGGAAGCAATTGTCCTAGAACTGGTCGCGTTGAATAACTCCTTTCTTTGAATGCTGGCATTTGATTATGATAGGCGTTATATTTTTATGTTTTAATTATTTATCATTCCAACAATGTAGTTGGTTAAATTTGAAAGTCATGCCATAGGTGCCTGTTGGCAAGGAAGAGCTAGACTATGAAAGGACCTATGATCTCCCATCTAGACTTGGACTTGTGTTTTAACAAGCGGTTTCTTTCTTTTTACAGTTCATTGTAGGAAACAAATGCTTATGTGGATAGACATTCTACTGCAAAGAGTTGTTACAGAGTAGCATATGAAAAATTTGAAAGTTATTATAGTTGAAAGCACCTCTCATTTGCTGATGGAGTGATGGTGCGATAATCTGTTTTGGCTTGTTGGATGAGGATATCATTATAAAATTACATCAAATGTATTTCAAATTGGCTTGTTAGATTGAATGTGAAAGGAAAGTGGAAAATTGCATACAATGAAATTGAATACTTTGTTTCATGGCATATCAAGAATTAAACAGAATTAATCATATTTCATTTGAAACTTAAATATAGAACACCTTTGATTTCCTCTTGCAACCTTCACTAATTTATTAGCGATAATATTTATTAGTAACAGTAATTGATGTTTTTTTCCCCTTATCATAGTATTTCTGTACCTCTAATTTTATGCCTATCATATTCTATGATATTTCCTTAGATTATGTTGCATGAGTTAGGAAATCTATTTCGATACCTGTCCCTTTCAGTGAATAAATTAATAAATATATGCTATGGTGCCTCTGGAGGTAGTCTTTGCTACAATAAATATGTACTCCTCACTCTAAATGATCTTGACAGGACAACCTTTCTGCAGTTGATATTCTCTCAGCATGTAATCTTGTCAACTACTTTGGAAAATCAGTTCTTGGTGGTTCTGGTGTTGGACAGATTAATGTCTACCCTATTCTTATCAAGAAGGTTTGTTTTGTACAAGTAAAATTTTGTCATTTTTAGAAAAAGGGAAAACTAGAACCTTTCAGTGTGTTAATCACTTCTGAGATATACCTCTGCAAGCTGCAGGGTTCAACAGCCGTAGCTCTGTATGGTCTGGGGAACATTAGAGATGAAAGACTCAGTAGGATGTTTCAAGTATGCTTATAGAAAATTTGCTTTCAATCACTTCATCTATGGATTTTATTGTGCTCACTTATGGATGTGGCATATTATCTATTTCTCCTTCAGACACCACATGCCGTGCAGTGGATGCGGCCTGAATCTCAGGAAGGATGCCAGGTGTCTGATTGGTTCAACATTTTGGTACTTCATCAGAACAGGTTTGTACCTGCCTGTGTGTTTGATATCTTTAAGAGATTCCATCAAATATTGTGCTTCGTGGTAAGATGTTAATCTGCATGAGATCCTCATCTGCGAACTGTGCTTGAAACTTTGGTCATGTGCATCGTTTGCAGCATTTGAATTTTATATTTTAATCGACTTGGCAATAGCAATTGAGCCAATTTTCAAACATAACATGCAGAGTGAAAGCACATCCAAAAAATGCAATAAATGAACACCTTCTGCCTCGTTTCCTGGACTTCATTGTGTGGGGGCATGAACATGAATGCTTGATTGACCCACAGGTACATTGATTGAAGGTTGGCCCATATAAGTATTGCATGTATTGCACTGCTTAGCTTAATGTGGTTTTTTTTAGGAAGTTCCGGGGATGGGATTTCATATTTCACAACCAGGTTCTTCAGTTGCCACATCGCTGATTGATGGAGAGTCAAAAGCAAAACATGTACTTCTTCTGGAAATAAAGGTTGTTCATGAGCAAAAATCTGGAAAATTTGTTTTCACCGGAGCAGCTATCATGCTTTATTTTCTGTGTTTTTTTTTTTCCAATCTCGCTTAAATTTATGTTATTGACAGGGCAATCAGTATCGTCCGACCAAAATACCCCTCACGTCTGTGAGGCCTTTTGAGTATACTGAGGTAAGATGATAACTGATTCTATTCTATAATCCATCATGATTAGGACAAATATCACATTTCTCCCCCTGTTTGAAGAACACACAATTAAGAGAACTGGAAATTGTTTAATTGCTATTCATAAATCAATTAAATCTCCTTGGTGCAGATTATATTAAAGGATGAACCTGATATTGATCCCAATGATCAAAATTCAGTTCTCGATCATTTGGACAAAGTGGTATGTCGGTTCCCTAATGTTGATGGTAATTTTAGTTTCTTAATAAATTTTCCCCTAACACCTTTTGGTTACTCGTGAAGTCTTTCAGGGAAAGGTAATTCAAATTCCTTGCAAATATTTTCTCTGGTTCCATAAAAAAGGGTTATTTTGCCATTTTGGTGAAACAATTGTGTTAGAATTAAAATTTGGTCAAACAATTGTATTAGAATTTGTTATTCTGCTACAAAATTGATCTGGACCAAAACAATTTGTTTTTTCCTTGTTTTATTCAACTTTTGGTTAAAGTAACTGCAATTGATATTTTTCCTTTTCTATGTGTAATGCTCTAGCTAGTATATAAAAATAACATTATATTGATTCAGGTCGAAAGGCTGCTAGAGAAATCAAGTAAAAAGGCTGTCAATAGAGCAGAACTAAAACTTCCACTAATACGCATCAAGGTAATTTATTTGTATGGATTGTATCTTTAACTTTACTCTGATGCTCAGGCCTTGACGGCATTTCTTTCTAATTTGCTGCTATAATCTCACTGGTTTTGATGTTACACTATTAGAAAAGACAGCTGTCTTCAAACATTGATCATTAATTCCTGGGCAATTTAATGCTTAGTTTTTTCTTGTGACATGAATTCTATTTGAGCCACAGTCCATGGGCTATAATGGACATCTCCTGCTTCAGATAGTACTATGTTTTTATTAAACAATCTTAAACAGTATAATTCGGCAGGTAGACTACTCTGGATTTATGACTATAAATCCTCAAAGATTTGGGCAGAAATATGTGGGGAAGGTACCTCTCTGTTGATCTTTCTTCCTGGTAGTGAAATATTACTAATTTTTCAAAAAATGAACTCCAACTAATTTTTGTTAGTATATTTTTTCTACTGTCGATTGGTCTTAATTTGTTAGGTTGCAAATCCCCAAGACATTCTCATATTCTCAAAGTCTACAAAAAGGGAAAAGGGCGAAGGTAATTTAGATTGTTTTGTGGAAGCTAAAGTTATGTTGTGTACTTTGAAACATTGTGAGCTACCCTTCTCTCTATTGTTTTTATTCTTGGTGGAATAAACACTAGGGACCGATTAAGGAATTGGTTTTCTTTTCTTTTTTTTTTTTGTAATAATAATTATTCGATAAGTGCTCAAGTGGGGTGGGGAGTCCTCCTCAGATGATAGCTTGATCTGGGAGAGCTAGTCATCTGGGTGCTGCAAAGAACATACCATGCTACTTAATCTGGAACTTCGACATCCCATCCTATTTTAGTTTCCATTGTAGTCATATACAAGAAATTTACAATCTCTACGGAAATTAACAAAACATAGTAAAGTCGATCCAGTGGCATGCTTGAAGAAAGTGATTATAATTTTGTGTCAGGCTGAAAAAATGGGGAAATAAGGTGAACTTTCCATTTGCTATTCTGTTTTGCAAATCTTGATGGATATGCTTTAACCTTCAAAGATTTTTGTTTTTTTCTCTTTCAATTGTAGGTAAAATTAATGATTCAGAACTACTCCGTCCAGAAGAATTGAATCAGCAAACCATAGAAGCATTGGTTACTGAAAATAATCTGGTATTTAGTTAAGCCTTTTAGCCTTTTCTGTCAATGGCTTTTATATATACTTCATAATTTAACAAAGGACCAACACACACAACTAGATTGTGCACCGTATTATATGTAACTTTCTAGAATCTTGGTCTAAACGTTTGTTCAAACTCTGTTCTTGTCCTGTTTTCTCTTTTTTTAGGAAAGAAATTGGAAGAAATAGAGACTCTAAAGGGGAGTAATATATTCTCCTTAAATAATATAAATAAGAAAAAACGTTATTAAAGCAATAGAGTTATATCTCTCTCCATATTTGTTGGGGCTCTGCTGGTTGCATAAAGAATAGAGTTATATTAGACAATGTTAATGGTATCAGAATTCACTTGAGCTTGCACTGAAGATAATAAAAGTTGGTTGTAAATTTAGGATACAACAGAAATGACAATATAATGGGGACTCTTGAACACATTTGAGCTATGGCTTCTCCACTGCAACCTTCATCGGATCAATAATACCACAACAATAGTGGTTAACCGAACGATAATAAATCTGTTGCTATATACATATATATTCTGTATTCCATCTTCTCATATGATATCTGGGAGTAGGGTTTGTTTGGGGATGAGTTTATTAATGTTGATTTGTGGGAATAGGGGTAGTTTGGGAACATGCTTATCAGATCTATAGACAAGCATATCCCCAGACGACCCCCTTTTCGAACATATCATCAATAAATTTTCTTCATAATGAGAAAATCAACTGTATCACTCCTAGACAAAATTAAAATACTATCCCTGAAGGAGTTCTACTTTTTTTCTCTACATTTATATATTTTTGACAAATGCCTTCTGATGATTTCACAGAAAACAGAGATACTTCCTGTCAATGATTTGGGTATTGCATTACACAATTTCGTGGACAAGGATGACAAAATGGCATTCTATTCTTGTCTGAAATACAATCTTGATGAAACACGGGTGAGCATGCTGTGTTAAATTTATCTCTGATATGTCTGTGGTATATGCTACTTTAAATTTGGAACATCCTCCCTGTACATTATATTATCTTGCCTACGAAGCATCTGCATCTTATTTTGTGTGTTCCTGCACACACTGTATAACGGATACATGTTTCTTGTCCTTCCTCTTCTTGTCTGAGGCATTGATGACTTACTTTTGTACTTATACAGAACAAAATTGCTAAGGATCTCGATACTGTGAAGTTTGAAGAGGAAGATTTGATTGTTAAAGTTGGAGAGTGCTTGGAGGTTAGAAGATTCACTGTTAGTTTTTTTTTTTTTTAATCTAGGAATTACGTTGCTTCCAAGTCCAATATGATTTTGTGGGACTTGGGTTTTGTGGAGTAGCCTGACAGCTATGGCCTCTTGCTCTCACCATGGGTTCAGTCAACTGAGACATTCATATAATATAGTTACCGTGCCTGACCTTATTGAGGCTCTTCCTCAATATTTTCTTCAGGAACGTGTCAAGGAGAGATCCATCCGTGGCAAGGATTCTACACAGTTCACTTACAGTGCCCAACCAACAGAGGTAATCCCAAATGGGATATGGTACCCAATATTTCCGAAGCGATAAAGTATATTTTTAGGCACCAATGTTCGCTATCATTTGTATTCTTATCTTCTCATTTTTAACTTTATATAGGAATTCCAAAGCAGTAGTGCCGCTGGACTGGGAAATGCAGATTCCTTTAGTGATGATGAAGATGCCTTGCAGATATCTGGCTCAAAGCCAAGCACTAGAGGTCGTAAAGGGTCCTCTGGACCATCTCAAACTTCTTCAAGAGGGAGGGGCAGGGGGAGGGGCAGAGGGAGGGGCAGGAGCTCCAGCACCATGAAGCAGACAACTCTTGATGCATCATTAGGGTTTCGCCCGTCTCAGAGGTGTTTATTACTGATAGATAAATTATTCAAGTCTTTTTTATTCTGTGCAACAAAATAATTTCAAAGGGGACATGGATATCAATCAGTTTTAAGTTTCAGTTTTTTGTTACTAATTTTGGATTGCTTCATGTGTCCCTGTTGTGGCATGTATATCGACCAGTTTATGAGGGCACGTGCTATATATATTTTAGTAATTTAATATGAACTGTCTTCTGTTCTTGTCAACTATCTTGTTTTTGTGGTACCTGAGCCTCTCTTGTTAATGCAGGCTTGCATCAGGAGGTGTTGCTGATGATGATTCTGCTTCTAGTGAAGAAGCTGGAAAACATCAAGTAGAAGAGATTGATGACAGTTCGGTATGGGCTAACTTCAATTCCTTTTTATTGAAGCACATTGCTGATTATGATTCCTTATGTACCAGTCCAACATTTGTAATCTGACAATTTTGTGAGCCTTATACAATGATTCGTCTTTGAAACCTAATGATCCAAATGAATTTATCCCTTTTTTTAACTGTGAAGGAAAATGAAGGAGACCTCCCAGGAAGGAAAAGGGCTGCTCCAAAGGGACGAGCTAGAGGAAAATCTAATCAAGCTTCTAAAAGAGGAAGAAAATCAGATAACTCCTCAATCCATAAAATGTTCATGAACAATGAAGATGACGACGATGATGATGAAGACAATGTCAGAAAGAAATTAAACAAGTTACCTCGGGTTTGTATCTTTTATGGTTTCTTGATTTCTTTGTAAGTTTCCAGTCAATGATATAGCACCATCATGCCATGACCACCAACAATAAGCCTTAGCATACTAGTTGTGGTTGGCTATATGGATAACATAATGTCATTGTGTTACATCCAAAATCCCCCTCCCCCCCCCCCCC
>JBAGKO010000014.1:14234687-14254715 GCA_037177275.1 Acacia concinna
TTCGTTTTCTTTAAAAGAAATTTACAAAAACAGTTGTTTTTTCTTAAAGCCCCTGGTAGCCTGGTTATAATTCGTCTTCTGTCAATTTCTTGTAGTTCTTATTTGTAAGATAGGGAGAATAATTTTCTTGATGCTACGTATTATTTAGGACGCCGAGAGAGTTTTATATATGTGCATATATAAATGCACAATTTCACATTTTAATTATTGTTCTGACTGGGTGAAATTGACTAGGATTATACCCAACCACTTGTTGATTTTAAAGCGTCTTTTTTAGTTGGGTGCATTGCGGAGGAAGTGTTAATTTCATGTAAGAATGTTCCAGATTTCGGCTCCTTTTGTATGGAAAATATAGTTATATCTCTATTTAAAAGTGAAAAGACGTAAATTTTAAAATCTCAAATAAATTATTTTATATTAAAATGAGTGGCTACTCAATGGCAAAAAAAAAAAAAAAAAAGTAGGTGTTCCTTTGGTAACAGGAGACTCCCAACATTTTTCATAGAAGTCTGATTGAAAGGAGGTTAAAGGAGGGGAGAAAAAGATTTTATGAGTTAGATTTTAAAAAATTAGAGAGGTGGGGCTTTAAAATTTTAATAAAGACAAGATATAAAATAAAAAAGTAAAAAATTTGATTAAAAATTCTCAATCCTACATCATTAATTTTTTTTTAAAATCCTACTTATAAAAATTTTTTCCCTCCAAATCTCTTGTACTAAACAGCCCTAAATCTCATTAGCTCTATCATGAAATTCAACAATTTTCTAACTCTACTCTCATTTAATATACATAATACAAATCAAAACAAATTTAACACGAGAATATAAAAAGTGCAAAATTATACATTTACATCAAAACTTTAAAGAGATGTCTTATAAATAGGATAAAAAAATTCATTTCTTTGCCTTATATATAAGACCAGAGGAGTAAATGCTATAAGTGTAGCTAAAAATTGAATTTTTTTATAATTCATATTAATAACCCTAAGATCTTCACTTCCTCACCATTTTCACCTAAAATTGGCTCCTATTTAGCTTGGATCAGTGGAGGCTCCTGTTTGACTTTAATTTGATTCATTGACACTTGACTTGGTACCATGTTTCAAAAACTTGGCTAATACTTGTACTTTTATAGTTAATAAAACTTACTCAAGACTTTGAAGTTCAAATGCTTTGTTTTTTTGGTCCAACTAAAGGTGTGTTAGGGATTACATTTGGGGACTTAAATGTGCATCTCTATCGCCAAAAGCCACTTTTTGACACTTTGTGATGTTTAGATTGACATTTTTTCAATGCTTTTGAAGAAAAAGTTGTTTAAAGCCATTAGCCAAAATTTCATGCTTTTGGCTTTTCCACCATGTAGAGAGAAGAAGTTTATACTCCCTCTATTTTTATATATAAGATACTTCTATTTAAATAGGCTTGTCTCTTTTTATAAGGTTCTATTTGACTTTATCTCTATAATAAATACATTTTTTCCTATTTTATTCTTATTCTCTCACATCATTTATTACACGTACATTCTCTTTCTTCTTTTTTTTCATCATTGCTATTTCTCTCTCATTTATAAATAGGATACTTTTAGAAAAACAATTATATTTTTTATATATTTATTACTTTTAACTAGCTTTATTGCATGAACATTTTTCCCTTATTCCCTAACATAATTTATTGTACTACATTCTCTTTCTTTATTTTTTTTATCATTGCTCTTTCTCTCTCTCATTTATAAATAGGGGTACTTTTAAAAAAACAATTATATTTCCTATATATTTATTGCTCTTAACTAACTTTAACTGTTTTCTTAAAATCTCGCGATTTGATTAAAAACATTTTATATATAGGATAGGGGAGTATCATGTAAAGAGAATATATCAAATACCTCATTAAAAAAGATAGTAGGTGGTCCTCTGTCCTTGTTGATGCTAATATATGTGAGGTGTGTAGAGAGAACACAAGTATATATATTACACTTTGTAAAGTTAGGCTTGTAAATGAGCCAAAAAGAAATGTGGACTCCTGCGCACAACAATGGGTTACCAAAAAGCAAACGCAGTTGAAATTCAGCGATTTTCCCCTACGCGTGAGTAAATATGGACTGGGCATTTTTTATTAAAAGCTTTTTTGGAAAAATCTAAAATTTATTTTTGTGAATTTGACTTACTAGAAAAATCCAGAATTTGAAGCTTACGTTTTGAAAACTTGATTTTTCCGTAATAAGAGTCATTAACCAAACTTGAATGCCTTTTGTCTAGCTACCTTCTTCAACATTCAAATCTAGTTTATAAGCTCTCAAATGTTTGTCCCAACATCTCCAACATTCACAACGGAAGATTGATTGCTTGTAATGTTTGTAACCAAAATCTTAAAGTGTCATTAACCAGTTTAATGTGCTTCCATTAGATGCCTTAGTCCTTCGCCTATAAAAGGCGTTGCTTGCAAGAGGTTCAAGCATCTCACTCTGAAACCTCAAGCACTCTCTCCTTCCTCTGCGCTCTCTCTCTGTTATGATGTGTTGTTGCTTGCTGTGTTTTCTTGTTAGTGTTTCGTTGTTTTGCTCACACTATGTCTGCAGGAAGAATTCGTTTTATTCTAGGGAATGCCGCTTCTGATCAACCTATAGTGGTGGAATAACTCTTAAGATTAGCGTCGGTAGACGTGACTTGGATTAACCACTTTATTTTCAAAAACTACGCAACAGTCCTTAATATAGGTTTACTCAGTAGATGAAAATTTTAGTCCTAATTATATAAGCCTAACTAAAGGTTCATAATGATTGTTTTCTAATTTTATTTTTATTTATATAGTATCTAAAGAAAAGAATACATAATAAAATGTAGGGAAAATTGGGAAAAGCTTCCAACTATAAATTGAATTGCCGTAAATAACTTTAATTGAGATCACCCTCACAAATTATAATTTTGAAGGGGACTTTTCTCCAATTTTCTCTAAAATTTAAGTAACGCAGTATTTTAAAATTTTTAAATAATGCATTAAATATTTTTATTTATATTAAATTCATATCATCTTAAATATTTTACATCCGAACTTACTTTTATTTAATTATTTAATGAATTTTTAGTTTTTCAAGCTGGCTTTTTTAAATATTATTTTAAATATAAATTACATCACACAATTTTTTTTTTCATATTAACAAAAAAATTACTTTAATTACCGTTAATCCAAAAATATATGTTAAAAAATCGTGGTAAAAGCCCAACGATGGGTAAAAAATCTCCTGGTGGTGAGAGCTCAACTGCCCAAGTGGTTTGGAAATTGGAAGCTGAAGTTGCGCCCCGCACGGTATTCCCACCTTTCTTCCTCGTAGTCGTAACGTAATTAAATATCTTGCGGCATTATCTGACGTGCACTTCGAAGAACCGCTAATATAAATCAAAGCACTTCACTACTTCACTCTACTGTTAATCATACCGAAAATCGACGTCTTTCTTCAGATTTCCCGTTTGGTAGTTGAGTATCGGAGGGAATTTGAAGTGACTGGGAAAGAAAATGTAAGAATTGTTTTTACCCCGCATCACTGAGCTTGAATTAGCTCCTAGACTCTCCATTTTGCAAAAAGAAACAGATATGTTATCGGCAACGAAATATTTTAGTTTATGCTTCTGTTTGCCTTTTGTTTTGTCAATCTCGAATTTTACTTGATGTTTAATGCAGATGAGTTCCGGTATAAGCTACTATGGAAGTCATGGTCTTCCATCTTTTAGAATATCTAATTGCAATATGGACCGAGATAGCCTCAACGGGTAAGTACATCAAATTCTTTGGTTTTATTTTGCGCCTCCGTTTTGACTGTAACCTTGGGTTGGCGATCTTTGTCTGCGTAGCGTTCAGCATAATCTGTAGTTCTTCTCTTTGTTTGTTTGTTGTTTTGTGGGAATCTTTTGTTCGTTATCATTATGTTTTAGAAAGGCCTGTAATTTTTCAGCTTGTGAGATCGCCTGGTGTACAAATTCTCAGTATGACAATAATTTTACTATTAAGTTCTGTTCATACTTTTGCTCTTGATGGAGCTAGGAGAAAGAGGAAATGCAGATGTCAGATAACACATGCGTTATTTATTTATTACAAGCTTCAGGGATACAAAATATATGCTAAGTGTGATATTTAATTATTTACAATCCAAATATGATATTCTATCTGCTTCATGAATGACTTTGAATTCATTCTAAGACAGTACCCTCCCATTTATTTATTTTAGGAAAATCTGTTGTTCCCATTAACGTGCACAAGAAACTTTCCAGGCCTGAGAAACTTCTCCCATCAAATTGGAAAGTTGATACCACCAGCGTAGTGGCCGTGATCGGTTCCATGGCAGGTGATAACTTTAATCTTTTGGTAGGTTTAGATTGTGGAGTATTTTATCAGTTATCACTTGGTGTTGATTGATTGTAACGGCAAACTTTTTCTATCTCCATGCTTTTCAGTGGCCAACTTAATTGCACCAGTTGCTGTGAAGGCTGTAAGTGCAGACAAATCTGTTCATGAGTTTACATGCAGGCGCGCACACATAAATGAACTTCATTATGTCCAAGTCGCAGAAACATTACTATTAAACATCTATTCTATTATCTATATTACAAAACAGACAAGTAAATCTTGCATAGTGCACAACCAAAATGTGAAATTGGAGGGACTACATGAGTTTTTCCCCGCTTCCTTTTTGTGGGTATGGGCAAATCATTTGCAGTGAACCGTTAATAATAGTTGCAATGGTTCAAATTTATCCTGTTATAAATTTAAAGTTCTTATTTGTGTTACATGTTAATCTAATTCTGTTCTCTATAAACGTAATAGTTGACTTATTAAGAAACTAGTCTGTCCTTTCTGCATTTAAGTCATAGACACCTTGTACATATCAGGAATTGTATTTATTTTCTTTCAAGTCAGGAGGTGGTTGATTCCGTTTATGCTTTGGCTGATGGAAGCTTGGGTGATTGGTTCGGAGGCTTGCTATATTCGGCTGGACAACAGGCCAACGTTGCTGTTCAAGACCAACTAGCTTCTCTCAACTTCACCAGGTACTCAATAAATTATTATATTCATTTTTATTCTCCGCAAAGAAGATCTGATGCTTATGTTTATGGTTTCTTCTTTGCTGCCTATTCATATTTGCAGTTTAGCAGTAATTTATGGGGCAGGACTTGTTACCAGCCTTTCACCTTGTACACTAAGTGTTTTGCCACTAACTCTTGGTTACATTGGTGAGTTTGTTTCTGTTATGCACTCAAAATACTAATTCTTTTCAAATGCTTAAATTTGTGAGTTGGAATCTGGCAGGGGCATTTGGGTCTGGCAAAAGCAGGGCCGAGGTAATTGTGTGGCTAGTTTGTTTCTGCATAAGTTCATTCTTCTCTTCTTATCTGACTTCATTGCCCTAGTTGAATGCTACTGTTCTCAAAGGTCTTCATCAATAGTGACAACTACAAGTGTATCCAAAACTGTTGGCTTGTGCTTTGCATCATTTCCTCCACTTGTCTCAATTCCCATTCATGATTGCACATACATTAGCAACAACTTACTAACTGTTTTGGCTTCTTGCTGACAGGTTGTTGGTGATTCTGTGGCATTTTCTTTAGGTCTTGCTACCACATTAGCACTGTTGGGTGTAGCAGCATCATTTGCTGGAAAGGCTTATGGACAGATAGGCCAAGGGCTACCTTTGGCTGCATCTGGTTTGCAATAATTATGGGTCTGAATCTTCTTGAGGTATCTTTTCTTCATTTTCACCTGCGTCTATCTGATTGGTTTTAATGGGTATGATTGCAAGGTCACTTAAAGGTCAAGGAATCACATAGAAAAGTCATGGTTGTTTTAATCTTGACTGCTCATTCAAAAACCCGTGATTAGAATTTGATACTTTGACACTCATGACTCATTTTTATATTTAGATCTTGCCCACTCTGTTTGTATTTTAAAGAATTTCACTGGCTTAGATCTGTCTCAGCAGTCTTGTGAGTTTATTGTTGATAGAAATGTTGTTACTGAACTGGAATGATCAACACTATAAATTCTCAATATTTGGACAGTCACCTTTAATTTTGCGCATGTTCGTTGGTGCCCTTCAAATTTAGTTTGGCATTATTAGTTTTCTAAAATAAGACTAAACCTTTGAAGCTAACCAACTTAAAAAATTTCTGATTAGCTGTTTTTCTCTATTTCTTCGTTATCTCACCTTGAGCAAAATTTACAGATCATTGAATTGCGACTTCCCTCTCTTTTTGACAATTTTGATCCACGTGCAGCAGCTGCCAATCTACCATCAAGTAAGTTAATGATTTTACATTGAACTAGTGCTTCAGTATGCATTTACTTGCAGATCAATCTATTTATGAAGAAACTGTCTAATTTAGGTGTGCAAGCATATCTAGCTGGGCTCACTTTTGCTCTAGCTGCTTCACCCTGTAGTACACCTGTGCTGGCTTCTATTCTTGGATATGTTGCTGCATCAAAGGTATTCTACGTTTCTTTTGTTTTAATTCATATGCTGTTTACTATGCACATTATGTTACCTTTTCTGATTGGCTCCCTCCCCCTCAAAAAAAAACGGGAATCTTACTCCCCAGAAGAAACGCAAAAGAGTAACAGGGAATAAGTTGATTTTTCCTTTATGCTCCCTTCAACATAAAAGGTATATAATTAGCTAAGCCTCTGGACCTTGCTTCATTACTTTAATGTGGTAGTTTACTAGGGCCTAATATTTGAAGGAACTAAGAGCTCTTCACTATTCCTTGCTGATTAAAAAGAACCTATAACTTTAGGGTGGTACTTCTGCTTAATCGCTGCAAATAATTTGGAAATAGCTTTCAAGTTTGTTGACAAAAAGTTGCATTAGTCGTGCAAATGTAGCATGATAAATATCCATGTTATGAGCCACAGGCACATAACGACAGGCATTTTTTCATTTGTATATTTGCTTAAATCAGTATACACACATGGTCACTTCTATGAAAATGAATGGAACAATGATTTCTTGACAGGATCCAGTGATTGGTGGTAGCTTACTTTTGACATACACAACTGGTTATGTTTCTCCTTTACTCTTGGCTGCTTCGTTCGCTGGAGCATTGCAGGTTTGTAAATGATCTTTTGGTTTATAAAATAATCTTAGGTGGCATCTTGTATGGAAGCATTCTCATATCTCAGATACTAGGGAAACTATTTATATAAATCCTGAGCAAGAGAAATGAGTAAAATATTCATACTTCAATATCAGGCCATATGCAAGTATGCAATGCAGACACCTTAGCATTGTTAAATATTGTGCTTGAATACCTTGTAAATAAGTCTAAGTGCTTGGAAAATCAAAATATCTGTTTACAGAACAACATTTTTAAGATCTGTTAGACCAGGATATGCTGTAGAAAACTGAATTTCTTCTCCAAATGTGGATTGGCAGAATCTGCTTTCATTCCGCAAGTTCTCAGCATGGATCAATCCAATGAGGTAATATTTGAACTTCGAGTATCACAAAAGGGAGAACACTCATTATTTTGTCAGAACATTTTTATTAGGCTATCACAATCACTGTCTGTGTCTTTGAGCTATTTCTCTCCCCAACACTACCGAATTTTGTTGTTTCTGATAGAAGTTTCAATTTGCTTGTTTCACAGTGGTGCACTCCTGTTAGGAGGTGGTCTGTACACTTTCTTGGATAGGCTATTCCCAACAACAATGGTGATGTAGCGTAAAGAGCTCTTGGATTCTCTAGAATTAAAAATTTACAGTGTCTTTGAAACAGGAGAGACAGATGGAAGAGAAGGAACTAATTGAAAAAATAAAGGTTTCATACTTTAACTCCGTATGTCCCTCATGTTAAAAAAGCACATTAGCTTAGGATTTTAATACTTTCTTCTTTTACTTGAACGATTCGATGTATATTTGTTCCATATATTCATTGACAGTAGTATATACAAGTTCACGAGACAGATTTATAATATTTAAGTTTCCAGTTTTTTTTTTCTCACCTGGGCGATTGAAGTTTTTCAGGGTTCATCCTCCAATCAATCAATATATTACTCCTCAACTATATAAATGTAGAATCTTGGCGTCTAGGTTGTTGCCAAGTGTCTCAAAATACTACACCAATGCCCCACCAAGTGACTATTTAAGTTGTCTTCATAGAATGAATTTCACTTCTGCATCCTCAAACTTTATAGTGTATATTGGAGAGTAATGTCTTCTACGATTTTCTTAACCCAACTTCATTGTAAATTATACTGAATTATCAATGCTTCATTAATTTTTTTTCCCACCAATTATTCATTAAGACTTATTTACTCTGACTTAATGATCAATTTGAAATAATAAATTGCCTCACGCCTTAGTAACGGATATGACTTATCTCATTTTCTTCTTTGTCTACTGTCCTTTCTTCCTTTATAATTGTTGGATTAAAATCTCTAATGGTCCAGATTTGATATTTTCTTCTCATCCTTTTCTCTATTTCCTTATCTTTTTTTTCTCTCCATTGTAACAATATTTTTATAAAATATCAAATCTAGACAATTAGATTTTGATCCAATGAAAAAGGAAAAGGATGGGGTAGTGGACAAAAAAGAAAAGGAGAGAAAGACCAGTAATAAGATGAGGCTAAGAAAAGGAGAGAAAAGTAGGGGCAATTTTATTAATATACTATATATAGTAAAATTTTCGCCAAAATACTATAAAGTAAAAAATATTTATTCACATACTACACTTAAAATCGCCAATGAGGAGGACGAGTTTAAAAATGTGAAGAACTCGCTCACCTTATGGGCGAGTTCTTCACGTCTCTCTCTCTGACAGAGAGAGAAAACAGGTGGGCGAGTTCTCTTTTTACTCTCTCACTCTTTTTTTTTGCAAGTTCCCCTTTATCTCTCTCACCCTCTTTTTTTTTTTTTTAGGGTTAAAATTATAACTGAATATCATATTTCTTTTACTTAATTTTTCATTCTCTTTTTGAATCTAAAGAGAGTTGCAATTAATTCCCCTCCACTTCAATATTTGCTTCTTTCATCCACCCTTTATTAATCTAAGCTAATAGGAACAGATTTAATCTCCCTAAATGAAAAGAATTTGGGAAAACTTCGTAAAAAGAAAATATTTTATCCTAACAACTCAATCACTTTGTTATTTTATATAAAATGATGTCATTTTTTGTGCCAATTGTCTTAATAAACATGCCACATAATCAAGTCATTTTCAAACTTTAAAGACTAAACATTATAAATAGAGTAAACTTAAGAAACTAAAATCACTTGTTTTAAACTTGAGGGAACAAAGGTTATATTAACCCATAATTTATTTAAAATCAAAACACATCACTTTCATGAAGGGTAATTTTGCCAATAGCTCTAATTCGGCAATACCATTTTAGTTTCCGCAGTGTAATCCTTCCTCTGCATCACCTCTTCTCTTATGTGGATGTTCTGACGTATTGGCTGCAGATTATCTTCTTCCTTCAGAATCTTATCTGTATGCAATGGGAGTACTGGGATGATAAAATAGTAATAAGATCCATCGATAAATTTTTTTAAGAAAGATAAAAGTTGATTGCTTAATTCCATGATTTTGGCTATCCAATTACCAGATCAAATATAGTGCATGAGTTGAAAATCAGGGAGCGTTCGTGTTTATAAGAGAAAGGCAAAAAGGGGCTTGGGTTGAAAGTAAGCATAAAATAATGGCAAAAAAAGCATAAAATAAAATTTTCGAAACAAAAATATACTCAAACAGATTTCAAGGAAAAATTATAGAGGTGGGATGAATAGCCATGAAAATTACTAAATTAGAAGGAACATGACTTTATGGCATTTTAGAACCTATATCAGAAATAGCAAAAGAAGGGTGGTCGGAGGAGATGTCTGTGGCGGCAACATGAGGGGACCTAAAAAATGGGGATTAGAATTGTACTTGATGACAAAATTAACCTTGCAGTTAAGGGGTGGGTTTTAAGTTAGGTGAAATTAATATAATACGAGTAGTAGATATTCTACTTTTATTGTCAATAAATCTTGATTATGCTTATGTGGCATAAAGTCTGTCAAAATTGAACTATTACCTTAATGATAGGGGGTCTGTGGTCAACATTTGAAAAGGAAAGGTGTAAAGTTTAAAGTTTAAACTTTTAAAAGATGATAAATGTTTTAGCCTAAACAAAAATATTAAGTCAGGACTTTCTCACTAATGATGACACTCATAAATTATTTAAGGTTTTTTTAGACGTTAAATAAAAACAAAATACTAAGAATAGAACAAATGTTTTGTAAGTAATAACATCTCATTTTCCTTTCTGAGAAATCTGATGTCCCATAATAATGGCCGATGTGGGAGAAACAAACACTCAATTATAACCCTCCATTGATTTTACTAACCACCCTTCTCCCAATAATAATCTACCAAAATGGTAGCTTCTTCATTTGGGAAAATAACAAAAACAGAGAGGCATAGCATAAAGAAAAAACACGACTTTTAAAAAAAAAAAAAATAGAGACCCCCTTCGAAAAACATCAAAACGGTATCGTCTCAACGGGCCCCACGATTAATCATCTCGCGGTACTGCTTCAACGACTCCTGCCTCTGTAACCTCATCTCCTGGTTGAACTTCCTGATGAACGCCTCCACTCGTCGATTCAACTCGTCCTGACCCAGCGAAGCTTCTTTCCTCACCTTTGCAGATCCCGGTGACGAACTCGCCGATGAGTAATTCTCCTTGCAGGCTCGGCTCTGCTCGCTGAAAGGCTCCGACTTCTTCATCAGTTTCGAGTTCGGAGATATACATCCATTTTGGTCCCTTAACGGCGTCACGTTACGGCGGAGGTGGGAGTCCATTGTGTCGGACTTTTTCAGGTGCCTGGTTAACGGCATAGCACGCCCCTCCGTCATCGTCCGCCACGTACTCTCCAAGGTGTCCTGCCGCTTAGGCTTTGCCACTCCCAACGCCGCCTTCCCACCTGGACCACATTCCAATGTTACCGTTATGTTTCATGTTTTTTCGAAATAATGTTACCGTTATTTATATTAGCCCAAAAAAAAAAATTCTGACAGTTGTGAGAATATTTTTTTTATTAAAAATTTCAAAACTATTATTTTATTTCTGCTAAGTATACTGTTACGTCATTGTTTTGAATTTTTTTTTACCAAAGGGAAATATTATTTTCTTTTAGTAAAAATTTAATTTCTTCTGTGTTGCATACTAGTATTAATTTCTGGCAAAAGAAAAAAAACTAGTTTTGTTTTTGTAAAAAAAAAAAAATCTACTCCAGATTTCAAAAGCAAATTGCGATGGAGAAAGAAGCTACCTTGGGGACTAGCCTTGGCAGCTTTCCGGTGACCGAACCTAGCGGAAACTGGCGATTTCTCGTCGTCACTGAGAAACGAGAAACACAACGAGTCCCTGCTATGCAAACTTGTCACTACAGAACTCGGCGAGTGAACGGACTCCTCGTTCGCGATTTCTTCATTTATGAAACTCGTCTTCTCCGCATTCGAAATTCTCTCTTGCTGAACCTCCTGAACCATCTCCGGTACTTTCGAATCGGCGAAAAAACCTTTCGAAATGACGCAGTTGGTCGGTAAATCGCAGGAGATCATGTTCGACTCAGAAACTGCTACGTTAGCCACGTTGTAGGCAGCATACTCCGAACATATCTCGCCGGACATCTTGACAGGATGGGATGGAAGAACGACGAGTGGATCTGGCGAGTGAGGTTGATCATCGAGCTTATGATTCAAGAACTTGGAAGAGGCGGCGATGCTGATGATTATGCAGTTGACGAGAATGTAGAGGTAAGGAGGTCTTAGCCAAGTGAGGAAGAAGCTCCAAATGTTAGGAACATCGGAGACGATGAAATCAGAGACCAGAGGAACAGAGAGTTTCAAAGCCACGGCCAAGGACAAAACGCCAGTGGAGAATAGCACCACCTTGAGAGAGAGGGCCCAGTTCGAGAGACAAGCCATTGGTAATGGTTTTTTTTGGCGACTTTACCGTTGTTTCTCCGGTGGCTTCAGTACTGTTGGATGGCAGAATTTATGGGGCATTAGGGGAGGAAGGGAAATTTGGAAATGGAAGTGAAAAAGTGGGGTATAAATAAATAGCGGTGAAAGCGAAGGGAATAAAACGGTGCGTTTTATTCTGAGATGTGGAGCGTCTGATAAGGACCCCTGAGGAGCTCATTTCGAAAAGCGTTCACTGCGTGGGGCTTGGCAAGTCTGTCCTTTTCTGGATTGAACTTTTTTAGTACGATGTCGTTCAAAGCTTTTTCATCTTTATAGGTTAATACAGTGTCAGTCCTTCAATCTTAATTATAAAGATCTTTTAAAAAATTTTAAAAAATTTTTAAAAAAGTTAATTATATTACTTAATTATATCATATATTCTGTTTTATTATATTATATTGTATATTAGTTCATAAGTCAAACAACATAATTTAAAGAAAAACGATAAATTTTAATATCTCACAGTAATATAATTAGTTTTCTTAGAATTTTCTTAAGATTCTCCAAAAGACCCTTATAATTAAAACCAGATGGAGTATTTGAAGTTTTTCAAATTTGTGCTCATTTTTTGGCCCAAAAAAAATTGTGCTCATTTTAAATTTTTTATTTTATGCCATCAAATTTTAAACCGTTGGTTTTGATGTTTGGGCAAAATTATAGGTGCTAAATATTTTAAACAGAATAAAACTAAAACTAAAAGGATCAAAATCTATAGGTCAAAATTAAGGAGCTAAAGATTGCATCAACTCATTTTTTACGAGAAAGTGGGTGCATTCATAAATAAATTATCATAACAAATATTACAGCCAATGACAATGGTTGACATTAAATTTGTGCGTGTAACTAGAAGATGGTCAATTCAATATTGCTTGTAACATCTTACCTCTTTAATTCAACCAGCATAATTAAATCAGAAAAGTGGTTAATATCACAGCCTCTTGTAACGACTAACGAGGCTGATGGCTTCAGAACTTTACATAAATACTACGACAAAAAAACTTGATTGATTTGAATCATGTTTTAAATGGGAAATATTAACAATGAAAATGCAAAATCATCTGACCCGATGATATCTAAATCTAACATAACACAAAAAACATTATATTACATTAAAAATGATTTAGCAAATGCGGGAACAAATAATCAATATACTACTAATTTTGATTATTGTGAATACACATTCTACAATTTCATCATCAAAAAAAAAAAAAACACATTCTACAACAAAAGAAGCGACCACTCAACACGAAAGGGAAAAAACTGAACTATTCTCTATGAAGCGAGCACATCCTACAAATGGTTCCCAACTCAACAGAATCTGGAGGAAAATAAAGAACCGCACTTTCATTTCATTTAAACTAATCCAATATTATACGACATATAGTTGAAAGGTGTCAAACAAAAGCCCAATCAGGGTTTGGTAAACATCCGTTGTGTTAAAGAGGAGAAATCATAGTCCTTTGGTGCCTGTGAGGAGGTTGATGACGACATTGAAGCTGCTGGTGGAGCTTTACTCGCTCCCGTGGCCGTGACTCCATTAACGGGTCTAACCGCTCCCATTGTATAAAAGCTGAAAAATCAAAAGAAAGGGACAAGTTGGTCAATATAGGATCTGATTGGCTTGAAAATCGTAAAAGGAGGTCTTCAGTAAATTTTTATGTAAAGGGAGGAAACCAGAATAGATGAAGAGAGACCGGATGTCATGTCTTTTCTAACCTATAACCCTACTAAATCCATGGTAAGAGAGTGTCCGACTGGGTATCATTTGAAGGATGGAGCGTTTCCCAATGCAAAATCATGTTCAAAGCAGCGTAATCAATTATACGGTTTCAATTTTCTTTAAATATGCAAAAGTGATAGTCTCAAATGCATTGAAAATATGCAAAAGATAAGAATGTATGAATTAGAGCCTTTATGACAGGAAACAAAACCCCTAATTAGCGCTTTTTTTCCAGCAGACAACAGGCAACACGCATTTATTGAATTATTGAAACTATAATTCCATCTTTTCAGCAATAATCAGATCAGAATAATTCTGACTTCTATAAAAATATCATGTAGCATCCAATCCAAATCACATTCTTATGAGTGAAGTTAAAGTCTCAAGTCATAGGAATAAAAGTAAACTAACTAGTAACATACCTAGATGTTGGATACTGCACAGAACTCAACGCCGAATGTGCTGGAGTCATGCCCCTAGTCTATCCCAGAAAAGAGAAATTTAGTTTCTGAACAGATAAGAATGGGCCAGCAATCAATTATTTCATGCTTTCTTATGTCAGTACCTGCATTAGTTTCTGCAGCTCTCCCTGACCAGCCATTGACATTAATCCAGGAACTGGGTAACCAGCAGCTGGCCAACTTGGGACAGGAATATTGGATCCATTCAGTCCAGGTTGTTGTATACTACCAGGATACTTGGGGTTCCCACCAGCAGAGTTGGCTGAAGCAGCCATTAGAAGGGACTGCTGCTGTGCAAGCATGGCAAGCTGTTGCTGGTGCGCAGCATATGGAGAGACCATATTGGACTGCAGATAACCAACTTACCATGTCAGACAAAATCATACCCACAACAAATTCATATATGCTGACAAAAAATATTCATTAATGCGACAATGCTACTGAGGTAATATAGGACAATAATGGAAAATTACCTAATAATAACAGAAATATCCAACATTCTATACCTTGTCTAAATAACGAAGAAGCACCACAAATAGCAAGATTAGGATTACTTGGTGATTTGTTTAAAAGCACTGCGTACCTTTTCAAAGAGGCTCATGATATCATTCTTCAAATCTTTCTGAGGTTTTATTGGGACTAAAGGAGTTACTGAAGGTGAATCCTTGAATAGATCCTCAATTCCAGAATTAGACTTTGGAGTGCTCTCTGCTGCTTTTGAGGAACCAGTCTTCTCAGTTGTTGATGCTTCTGCTGCGGCTGAAACAATTAGAGTAAGCAATTTATAACCTTCAGTCAAACACTATTTCATTGTCACCAGAAGAATCTTTTCCCCCCAAATATATGGATACACCAGAGTTTGCTATTCTTCAAAATAAGCAAGATACTGATACATATAACATACACTGAAAACCTTCCCAGTTACTATCACCAGTAGTAGTACCAGCTTCCTCTGAGCCATTTTCACCTGGGGCATCCATGGATAACAAGTTGAAAAGGTCTGTAGCATAGTCAACTTTTGGAGGGGTATTCTGAGCCACGACAGTAGCTTGTTTGGTTGATTCAGTTTGTGGTTTTGGAGCCACAGGTTCCACTTTCTCTAAATGCTGAGGTTTTGCAGGAGTTACCTGTTAACAGATTGGTTTTTTTAAGCAACTACCGTATCTATACTTTTCAAAACTATGCATAATATGAAGAAAGTTCCCTTAAAATAAAGTCCTGAATGATGATGTATCAAAGGTGTAAAAGATATCTTTCATCCATCCTATATTTGTTAGTTGTGATCCTTTGCAATAATTGCTATGGGAACACCAACTACACTCAGCCTAATTTTATATGGAGAAAACCTAAATGAAATTCCTTAGATGCGTGCAATTAGGTTCTCCAATATTGATATACCATGTGCAAGATTTGTTTTAAAAGATCAAACCATATGTTGCTATGCTCCAACCAAAATATTCACTTGTCAGGTTTTAATCAGAGAATCTAATAATAAACACTTAAATATTGTGCCTAATTTTTTTTCCACTCTACATTACTTAATATGCCATGTCAGAAACAAACTCAAGACAATTGATCACTGAACTGAGTAGAGACTTCAGAAATATAAACCCATAAGGAATGCAACGTAAGAAGAGGTAAACAACTAAAGTAGAAAAGTAAACTAACATATACAACAACAATTTGAACAAATGGATGATATACCTGTTCAGGTACTTTAGGAGGAGCAGGGACATTATTTCTTGTTCCAGGAATTGTATTTGTTGCCTGAATTTTCTTTCGTTCATGCGAAGTGTTCTCAGAAGCTGATGTATAACTGTGCCCAGTTCGTTCTGCAGGTCTCTGCCAATTGGAAGTAGTCCTCTCTTCCTGCTGCCTAGAAGGTGATTGTACTTTCCCATCCCTCGGAATCCATCTCTTCTCTTCATATCTTTAAAAGCATACAATGAATAAAACAAAAGGAAAGTCATCTTCACTGGGTGCATAAAAAAAGACGTATACTTCAAACAGTAATAATATAACCCAACGTGATTAACTTTAGACATACTTTGCGCGAATAAAATTCTCAATTCCCACTCTATCATAATTTGGGGGTAGCTCTGCTTCCCAGTAAGAATTAGCTTTCTCATTTCCCATGGCTATATTATATAACAATGAAATAAAATACAATCAGTAAATTATATAACTAAAGCAGATTAATGAAATTACAAATCACCACAAGCTTATTCATGACCAATCAGATTCCCATACATTGAATGAATGCAACCTGCTCTGGAAGCCAGGTGTCCAGAGTTGCAGACCGAACCTGCAGGAATAGCCACTACATAAATAACTGATATAATATCCATATTAGCAAGTCAATTTGGCTGACAGACACTTTTAGGACTAAACATTGTATGAAATGAAATCAGGCTAGAGCCAGATTTCAGTCAATCCCACCTCAAACTTAGTTAACATTAGTATTGATATTTCATTTCAAATGGTAATAATATTAAACACTATGTGGTGTGAATGGTAGAAGCCAAAATATTTATGCCATTCATCACATACTATACACTGCTCAATGGGGAGTTAAATAGGGTGGTTCTACCACATAAAGAACTAACATTTGGAGGAGGGTTCCCCACCCACTTGGGTGGCTACCGTTTGGTATCACAACTAATGGTTTGTAGTTGAGGAAAGGCAACCTGCAGAAAGTTTGAACTGGCAGAAAGCCAAATGAAGTGTTCTAGAGTATAGTCATGAGGATGTCAAGTGTGTTTAGGGGCGTTCTGACCCCCCAAATACATTTTACTTTAGTGTCAACTTTCTAAGATTGACCACTTAAAGACCAAGGCAGTATGAGGCGTTTAAACCTATAACTAGTAGTATGAGCTGCTCAATGGAGTACTTAAGCAAATTGATTCTCCCACCTCAATATATAATTTTTTATGTAAGGTTTCTCAATGAATTTAGGTGCTTATAAGTAAATACTCGTATGAAAAAAGAATATTACAGATTTTCTGAGTAAAAATTAACCTCCACAAACCCTTACAGAATAAAGCTACAAGTTTTTGGATAATGAGTGTTAGGATTAAGTATAAAATTCTAATTGCCAATCAATAAGAGTTACATAGTCCAAGCAGTCAAGTTTATTACCAGCATTACAATTTGCTGTGACACGTGCTTATTGTAGACAGTGAGTTCCTAGCATACTATCGGCGTATGACTTTTAAACATCCTATTTCAATAAGAGTCTCCATAATAATCTACTTCTATCACATCATATAAACTGAGGCATCATTATATGTAACACAACATACCTTTGAAATATGTACCCCAAGACTTCGATGTATTCCTGAACACTGCATGCAGATAAAGATGCCTAGGTTCACACTAGCCCACCTAGGACCTCTGCAAGGCAAGTTTTCATAGCAATTTGAGTGAGAATTTCTGAATAAATATAAAATATTCTGCAAATGATCAATAAAGACAGTCCAGATACATACTTAGCTTTGCAGTCAGCACATTCCCTATTTTCTGGCAGTTTAAGAAGTCCTTCCAATATCTGCATATGTCAGCAAGAATAAAAGAGAAAATAAAACGTTGTAAATGCAATCATATTCAGCAAAAGAAAAGCTTTAAATTAAAGTTCATATGTAAAAAAATAAAAATAAAGGATCTTGAATATCATCTACACACACATACTATGAAGATTTTAGAATCTCTCAGCTGGAAAACCCTCTTTCAATTGTTGGACACGAAACCAAATGCGTAAACATTTAATATAAGAATTCCATCTTTAACAATTCGGTTTCTTTTGAACAAAAATACAATAAAGTAAAAAATCATAGACCAAATTAGGTTCCCCTAATGTCTTTCCAATCTTCCCATTAATTTACAGGACTGTAAACACTCTGCAAGTGTTTAATTATCATCTAAGTTAGAACCTCAATCATATAATTTTGGAAAAATCAGATAAAAAAACAAAGAAAAGTATGATTGAATTGATGAAGAAAAGAGAACACAATTGAAAATTTCAGAAGAAATTCATTTGATACAGCGATTATGAAGACAGTTAGAACGAAGAATATGATTAACAATTCTTTGGATAACTGCGTATTCTAACACTGTGCATGGAGTAACCCACCCCACCCAGGGGGAAAATCCTCAAAAGAGAGAAACAGGAGAAAAATTAAGCATTATACAGAGAGAGAAGTCACACCACCAAATAACATATCCCGATCAAGTCTCACGCAGAACCCGAATAATTCATTCCCGATTGCCCAAAAATGAATAGTAACAAATCCCGGAAATGTTAAAAATCAAGATACTAAGAAAACTCATTCTGCAAATATATCACAGAAAAGGCAGATCAAACTCCCATAAAGCAACTAACCCATTTGCCAGCACCAAGAACCCAGAAATTAATATTAACAACGAATAATAAACCATACACCATCATGGAAAACAAAAATCCAACTCTGACCTTTCATTTCTTCGTAAACACACTAGACTATGATAATTTTCAAATCCAAAAAACAAAATAATAAAACAAAAATTACGATCAGTGATATGTGAATACGGGTCTGGAAAATTAACATTGCAAAAGACAATTAAACACACTAAAATTACACAAAATACATTTTTTTCAGAAAAGAAAAAACCTTTTTATGCTTTGCGTTGAGCTCTTTAGAAACGTTGGCCTTCCCGTTCATGGTGACAGTCCAAACAACAAAAACCAAAAAAAAAAAAAACAAAGAAGAAGAAAAGAGAACTAAATGAACAGAAGCGAGGGAGAGAGGAAGATGAAGATCGAAGGTTAGATTGGTCTTTTTGCAAGGATTCTCTTTCCTCTCCCTGACTCGTCTGCTCTCATTAAAATTCGACCCAACACAAGGAACGAAAGAGTGTTCGCAATGAAGACACCCTTCTTGACTTGGATTATATTTGCGCGTAGCCTGTTAGTCTTTCTTACGTGAATTAACGGAAATAATGGCAAAAAAAAAAAAAAAGAATTATGGAAATTAATTGATAGAAAGATGTGACCGTGCATAATACGTCCAAAAATGACTCATATATGGTATGATTTATCAATAATTATAAATAATGTAAGTAATATTTTGACAAAAAAATTCAATAATGTAAGTAATAAATTTTATGTCCCAAGTCTTTGTAATTGTTGTCCAACTATACGAATCATGGTCGACAAAAGAAATTGACATTAAACCCTTCTTTTGGGAATTTTTCAAGTTTTAGATTAGGGTTAAGGCGCTAAGATAGTTATGAAATTTGTCAAAAGTGTAAAAATAACTATAAATTATTTTTTATTACAAAAGTAACAATTAACTATATAAAAAGGTGCAAACTGTTAAAATACTGTTTAAAATCATTAACTGTAATATTATGATATTTTTAATTTCTTAGAAGAATAATTTAAAATGAGTAAAGGGTTAGAATTAGTAGAGGAAAAATTTTAAATATTCTAAGAGACTTTCATAAAAATTTCAGGATTTTTTGTCACCTAGAACTCCCAAATTTTGATAAAAAATTTTTAAAGAAAAATTCTAAAATTTTTATAAGAGCTTCTTAGAATATTTAAAATTTTCCCTCTACTGATTCTGACACTTTACTCACTCTGAATTTCTATCTAGAGTGTTAAAAATATTAGAATGTTACAGTTAACGATTTTGAACATCACTTTAATAGTTTTGAACAGTACTTTCACGGTTTTGAATAGTGCTTTGACAATTTTGCACATTTTTAAAAATTCATGGTTATTTTTGCACCCAAAAATAGTTTATGGTTGTTTTTACACTTCTGAATAAACTTCATAACTATTTTAACACCTTAACATTTTAACTCATGACTT
>JBAGKO010000014.1:14277292-14302536 GCA_037177275.1 Acacia concinna
TTGTTTGACTTATGAACTAATATATAATGTAATAAAACAGAATATATGATATGATTAAGTAATGTAATTAGCTTTCTTAGAACTTTCCTAGGATTCTTTAAAAGCCTCTTATAATTAGGACTGGAGGGAGTACTATATGAATATAATAAAAATGTCAACGTGGCATATTTTCACTTCCTGCATCCGCACATTCAAAAGAGTGTTTCATGAAGTGAAGATTTTATGGGCACACAAGATACGGGGTAGCTGTGCATGCTGATCTACTACTGAGTTAATAACTTTATCTGCTTAAAAATGTTACCACTAATGCCTTCTTATCTCTTTCTCCTACGTGCAATGCCATTATTATTAATGAAAAAAAAAAACTAAGGCTTTTAAGGGTATGGTTAATGATAATGTTAGAAATTCCAATTCTTTAATGCACAATAAAAGTTATCATTATTTGTATGCAACATAGTATTACAATTCTGGAAAAAAAAAACGTTTCCAAACATTTGTTATCCCCTTGTTCTCTAAAACTATATTATCATTGATAAATAAACCAATAGGCATAGAACTCTAGTCATTTAGATAGAAAAACCTCAAGACTTGAAAATATGAAATTGTGTTAGCTGTCAATTTATACAAATCTTTTTCGATAAAAAAAATTTATACAAATCTGGGTAGCTGCCTTGAAGAGTGCTAACTTATAAGCTTATGATTATAAAGAAAAGCGCAATATCAAGAACCTTACTTTAATTATCTTTATTGCCCTCCCTATTTCATTGACACTCAAACTCTGACGCCATGAATAGCCACATGACCTCTGTATTAGTGCACATTTCGTTCTGGGTTTGACAGCAACCATCAAGGCATTCCAGTCAAGTCCACCATCCTCGGCAAGCTGATAAAAAATTTTCAGGAGCCTCATAAATTATATCCAGGAATAAATAACCAAGATCATACCAGGATCGTACATGAACTTCTCGGTATTTCACCCCAAAATCTTGAAGAGAGCCCAATCCTCCAGAGTCCCTCTTTCCAATCACTTCCTCTAAGGTGTCATAGGGAGCACCAGCAACTGCCAAAAGCTGAGAGCCATGTCAGTCTAAATCATATTCCAATACTGCAGTAATCAATTATCAACTGGACTAGGTAATATTATAAGACTGTCAAAATAAGTCGTGCACAACAAATGAAAATAAGAAATTATGCAATAAACTGGGTGTTACCTCATCCCCAGGCCTTAAAAGAGCAAATAAAGCACATGTGATAGCATGGGTACCTGAGAAGAACTGAAGATAAGAAGAAAACTTTATGACCACTAATGTTTTATATTATTCATTTCATTACAAAGTACATGTAGCAACAGTGACATATGGAAAAGTGAAAACCTGGGAGCGAACTATGGCTGATTCAGCTCCAACAATATCTGAAAAAGCTTGATCAAGGGCCTCTCGGCCCCCAGCTTCTTCATGGCCATAACCAGTGCTACCACCAAAGTGCTAGTAGCAACCATAGGCATCATGAAAACCAATAATGTCCATCAGTTGCAAGACAAAAAATTGGAATAGGCAAAAACAGATTACTTCCAGGTCATAACAACTCTACAGTTGAAACAAAACAGTGATTTAGATCCAAACAAATGTATTGATGATTAAACATGGCCCAACCCATTCAAGCTCCTAAGTACCATATTTAGAACAGAGATCCCAAAATAATGTATCTACAGGACTTTATTGAACAAAGAAAACAAAAGGATATTCAAATGAAGTGAGGAATTTGTATATAGGGTTCTATGCTCCTTCTACCACCTGTTATTGTCAAGGTGGTGGGCATGAACACAACGCTTTTTTCCTATTTATTTGTCAGCTTGCCACACACTAATGTAAAGAACCTTATTCTTGGTAGAACTCAAGAATTATACAACAAAAATACACAGTACATGCATATCTATCTGTATTAGAAGAAAGTAATCTTCCCATCTTGTCAACCTGTTGGCTTTTCTAGCCTGTTTTGATAGTTTCAGCTCTAAATTTACTATGCAACTTCAGGTAATTATTAATTAAATAATAAGTCCTGCTTTCGCAATTTTTTTGGGGTCAAAATGCCATACACAACAGTATCAGTTCAATGGATAAAGTGGCATTAGTTCCATCCAATATATTGAAGATTAGTAGCTTTGAAACCACAGGCAAGTCTCATGATAACTTGGAAACCAAAGATATGATGGAAAATTTGCAGAATGATTATATATGTCCAAATACAAGCTTACGTGACATCCAACTCGAGCCTTTTGGAAAGCTTTAAGAACACGGGAAGTATTGCATGCTACCAAATTATCAACAGCTTTGAACTCGGAATGCAAGACATTTACTGCTTCCACGACCTGCACTGCAAAAAATGAAGCCATTAGTAGTTACTAAGATTGCTCAATTCATGTATACACTGTGCCACAGATACACTGATATCAAAATTCTGTAGAATTCATTTTCTTTCAATCTCTCGCTTTACCAATACTTAAGGAAACGTTGAAATAAACGTTTTTACTTAATGAAACATTGAAATAACTTCCAAGCTGACAACAAAAAAAAAAAAATTAGAAGAGCATTTCACCGAAATTTCCAAAATTCGGCACAAAGGAAGAAAAAGATAATCCAGTCTATTTTAGCTTTCGCATCAAAATATGAAGAGCTTTCAGTCTCCAACTCTTTCCCGATCAATCAGACGGTGCAATAAGAAGAAATAATTCCGGAAAATTCCATAAATGAAAGCAGTGGTACCTCGGGGACAAAGGGGCTGTCATAGCGAAAATGAAGATCGGTAGGAAGAGAGAGGCGAGAGGAAGAGGTAGTAGAAGCCAGTGGTGTGGAAGCTCTGATAGAAATTGTAGGATAAGCTGACATAGCGCTGGATAAGACCCACATCTTCGAGGCGGGAATTGGGAGCTGAAACTGGATTTCAGCGGCCTCTGGCTTGGGTTCCAGCCATGAAAGTCAGTACCCTTTCCACTACTTTACTGGAAAAACATATTTTAGTTAATTTGCTTTGTCTTTTTATTTTTTTTTGGCCAGTAAAAGGGAATTGTATTCCTCAAAATAAAAGGTAGTCTTAATTATAAGGGGGCTACTAATTTTTTTAAAAAATCTTAAGAAAATTCTAAAAAAGTTAATTACATTACTTAATTATATCATATATTATGTTTTATTACATTATATATTAATTCATAAGTCAAATAATATAATTTGAAGAAAAACGACAAATTTTAATGTCTTCAAGTAATGTAATTAACTTTATTAGGATTGTTTTAGAATTCTCTAAAAAATTTAATGGGCCTTTATAATTAGGACCGGAGGGAGTATAACAATAGTCTGAAAGCATATTAAACCAAATATGAAAAATTAACAAGTTTTCAATAATAACAGACTAATCAATTAGCCAATTCTCTCTCTTTCTGGCTCTTGGACTGCATGAAATTCTTGACTGACATCATCAACAGTGGCTTCACGAAGAATGATGGTTGCTAGAGGAGGTGATGATTCAAGAATAAGGCCTTTTGGTCCCATCTCCCTTGAAGCTAGGGCAACCAAACAATCGGCGGCATCATGATTCCCCTCACAAGGAATTAAAGAAATAGAAGTTAAACTTCATTCATCCAACATGTCAAAGACATCAGATAGAATACTCTGCAATTTCCAATGACAATTTGAGGATATTCTCTCAAATACAATAATATAAAGCTCTTTACAATCTATCTCAATGGTAATAGGCATTCTATTCCAACAGTCAGTAAGTATTAAGGCCCTAAATAAAGCTTTAAGTTCTGCATGATATGCAGAAATAGAATTAAAACTGTCAGCCCATCCTTTAAGAAACCCACCATCAGAATTTCTATAAACTACACCCAATCCAGCCTTTCTAGTGCTTTGGCAAAATGCACCATCACAATTAATTTTGATAGTGTTTATCTGTGGTTTCCTCCATTGAAGGACATCTTTGGATTCCACATGGATAATGGAGGTAGTAGAAAATTCTTTAGTATCACAAAATTCATTGACACTTTGATTGGCTTGTTTAATAACAACTATAGGACTAGGTTCAATCAAATCAAAAACCATTTTGCATCTCGTTTTCCATATGTTCCAACACATAGAGGCTACATAGGCCTTGCCAAAATCACAATCCACAAAATCTACAAGAAAGAGTTGTTCTAGCCATTTCTCAATAGATTGAATTTTGTAAGGGTCAATTACTAAACCAACAAGGCATCCAAACCAGGCCATCCTAGCCCAACCACATAACATAAATAAGTGTTCTAAAGTTTCATCCTCTCTTTCACATACTGGACATAAAGGATTAGGAGACCACTTACATTTGAATAAAGCTTCCTTTTAGGCAAGTGATTTGTTAAGGATACGCCAGATGAAGTTCTTGACTTTAGGAATCACCTTTAATTTCCATATTGCTAGCTAGATTTTTCGACAAGTGTGACATAAGGTAGAAGCCCGACTTGGTATTCTTTCGGCCTCCTTAGCTTGTTGTTCAGCTCTATATCCCAATTGAACAGTGTAAGTTCCATCCTTAGCCGAAACCCAAATTAGTTTATCTGATCTGCTTGTTTAAGAGAGAGGAATGTTATGTATCAAAGACAGATTACATGGGTCAATGGCATCCAAAATAGGGCTTAAATTCTAGCTCCACTTTTTAATAGTAGTAGGAATTTGTCCACACTCGACACCCAAGGATCCTTTCATACTTGAATAAAATGGCATGTACCCACTTGCCAGCAAAGGTTTTTTGTGAGAAAAGAGCGCCCAGCCAAAATACTATCCCAACCATTATGCTCTTAGGCCTTTCTCAGCTATCATAAAAGAAGTATGAGGAAAATAAATCCTTTTGAGGACTTTCATCCATAAGTTGTCCAGGAATTGTAAAATTCTCTATGTTGTTTTAGCTAGAAGAGCATCATTAAAACCCATGAAATCTTTGAAATCGAGACCACCATCTTTTTTAGATTTAACAATTGTAGACTAAGCCTTTTAGTGGATGTTGCTTGAACCTTCAGTTCTACTCCAAAAGAAGTTAGTGACTAGGCTATCAAGAGCTATACATGTAGATTTTGGAAATTTGAAACAACTCAATGAATAAATGGGAATAGCACTTACTACAGCCTTGATCATTACTTTTCGCCCAGCAAAGGACAAACACTTCTTCTTCCAACCTTGAACTTTACATCCCATCTTGTAATGCACATAGGCTAATGCTCTACATTTTGACCCTCCCAAATAATAGGGAGTCCCATATAGATCATTAACTGCATTTATATTCAAGCAAGACACAACAATCTCCCTTACAAAAATGGGGGTATTCTATGAGAAGAAAATATTTGACTTATCATAGTTGATCATTTACTCTGAAGCGTTACAATAATCTTGAAGGATTTTCATAAATAAATCACAATTATTTTGATTAGCATTCATGAATACAATGGTATCATCAGCGAAGAAACAATGGGTCAGCATCGGGCACCTTTTGGTTAATTTAATTCTTGTAAGTTCACCCTGTTCAGCATGATATGAGATCATAGAAGATAGTGCTTCTGAAACTATGATAAAAAGATAAGGGAGAATATTGGCAATGTTTTTCCCGAAAAATTGTACATTGAACTTCATACTATGAACACAACTCATAATCCATCTAACCCATTTTATATAAAAATTCAGTTTAAGAAGAACTCCCTCAATGAAATTCCACTCAAGCCTGTCATAAGCTTTGTTCATATCCATCTTAAGGGATAATTCATATTTGTTTCCAGATCTCTTGTTTATAAGGTAATGAAAGGCTTCATAAACAATAATGCTATTATCTTGAATAAGAGATTAGGAACAAAGGCTCCTTGTTTCTCAAAGATACAGTCATCTAGAACAAATTTGAATTTGTTTGCCAATATCTTAGCAATAATCTTATAAGCAAAATTGCACAAGCTAATTGGGTGGTATCGAGTGACATTTTTGGGTGATCTACTTTAGGAATGAGAATTAGGTTCGTTTCATTCAGAGAATCAATCATATCATCATTTTCAAAGAAACCTCGAACCATATGAAAAAGAGAAATATGTACCTCACTCCAAGAACATTGATAGAATTGCCCATTAAAGCCATCTGGACCAAGTGCTTTAAAAGCACCGAGCTGGAATGTGGCTGTCTTGATCTCAGCTTCTGTAACAGGAAGTGTAAGCCACTCATTTTATTGTTAAAATATTTTAGGTTGTATATATGGCAAGACTACATCCAAATTTCCTATTGAATTAGAACGAAACAAATCAGTGTAATAATCAACCACTAAACTTGCTACCTCCTCTTCCTTATCCACCCATTCATGATTAGAATTTCTCATTTTGACAATCAAATTCCTTTGGCTGTGAATAATGGTAGTTTTATGTAAGAACTTAGTATTTAAGTCCCCTGCTTTTAACTATTGGGTTTTAGATCTTTGCCACCAATAAAGTTCTTCCCTCTTCCATGTTTGTTCAAGCTCTAAGACTAGATTTTTCAAGCAAAGCTTTGAGTCAACTGTATAAGTAGTAGCTTTAATAGCCTCTATTTTCCTTATTAATCCAGCAATAACCTTCTTATTATTTGGGAAAGCGCTGTGGCTCCATCTTATCAATGTTGTCCTGCATGAGTTTAAATAGTTGATAAAAGCAATGATTCTATTATATGGGTCTGCAACATTCAAATTCCAAGCTTGTCGCACCATAGACAAAAAATTAGGGTGGGTCATCCAAACTACTTCAAACTTGAAGATTCAAGGAGTCTTAGAGCTGTTAAAGCATAACTGGATTAGTAGAAGATGGTAGTCTGAAGATATTGGTTCAACATGAAAAGTTAAGGCTTAGGGAAAGCCTCTTTAAAATCTATATTCCCTATTGCACTATCAATTCTTTCTTTCACATGCTCATCTCCTTTCCATTGAGTGCACCAAGTGTATTTTGAACCTTTTGCCTCAATATCCATCAAACCACAATCTAATATGACTTGTTGGAAGTTAATGATTCTTCGGAGGGTATGTGGATTACCCCCCATCTTCTTGTGTTGAGACAACAATTCATTAAAGTCACTAAGACAAAGCTAGGGAGAGGACATATAATTGACAATCCCTCAAATTTGATTCCAAATTGGTAATTTGTCCCCTTCTTTTGGGGGGGCCATAAATAAACAATATATATTCAGGGAACTCCCATTTAACTGAGCTAACTTTTGTATGAAGTACATTTTTAGAGTTGCAAAGTATATTTATAGCTACATCATTTAGCCACCACAGTGCTAAACCTCCAGATTTACCCAATGGAGGCATATACGAGCATTCATCAAAACAACAACTTTTACGAATTTTTTCTAGGCAACTATATTTTTTCTTAGTCTCCATTAAGAAGACAATCTGAGGCTTATTCTTTCTAACCTCTTCTTTAAGGTTCTTGACTACCAATGATGCCCTTAATCATTGGCAGTTCCAAGCTAAGATGCTCATGGTACTTGGGTGGCTGATTCAAGACAACCACTTGAACCTTTAATTTCAGTCTCACCAAAAACAACATCCTAATTAGCATTGGGAATAAACTAGCTATTTGGGAAACCAATCTCAGAATTAATAGGGATCTCAAACTTATTAATTTTGACTTGCTTGAATTAGGTCTCCGTATATCTTGTTTAATCTTTCTGACACTTTTATGTCTTAGGGTTCTACCATTAGCCCTGGAAGGAATCTGCTCAGGTTCAAAGATTAATCTTCTGTGTTTTGTCTTGGGACAGCTTAGTTAGCAGTGGTGTATATGATGTATTTTTTTAACCACCCTCATCTCTCTTAGTTCCTTTATTTTATCTCCTATTGAATTATTGTAGAATAAGCATTGATAGGGGTGTTACCATTAGGTGGCGGCAATTTTACCCTGAAGGTCTGTTTGGTATTAGGGGAGGGGAGGGAAATTTGGGGATTTTGCTCCCTTCTCCACGTTTGGATAACAAAAATTATTAGAAGGGGAGGGAAAATTTTTTAAGATTTTCCCTCCCTCCCTCCCCCTCCTAACCCTCCCCTCTAAAATTGGGGAAATTTGGAGGGAAAGCATTATATTTTCTTGATAGTAGACCTTTGGTCCACGAACCCACCGAATCTTGGTATTTTGCTGTAATATGAGCTCCCGGATCTGGTGAGCCTGTGAACGTCTAGGCGCCCCCAATTGAATAGGTCCAAAAGGTAACCACCTCTTTAAGGTGCCCTAGGAGAGAGAGCTCTCAACAGAAATTCTTTACACCTTCTGTTCTCTGGGATCAAACCCAAGAATAGATAGGTGTAACATAGATGTTTACTCATCTGCGCCAACTTCTGTTAGTTGAAAGTGTTATATTTTAACTTATATTAATTGACATGCACACGATTTTTACTCTTTTTTAATATGCCTAGGTTGTGTCCTTTTTAAATTTGTGTTATACATTATTAGTATTATATTGTATTGTATTTTTTTTTTACCACTCTACATATTTTTAATAAAAAAACAAATTAATACACACATTCTGAAAGTTGCAAGTAACTTTTTTTATTACATGACAAATATTAATTCTCCTTTATATGCTACACTTAAAAAACTTTTACATTGACTAGTGTCTATTTTATTTTCTATTGATTATATTCTTATGTTGTTGATATTGTTTTTACATTATTAAAATCCCTCCCCTCCTTTCCCTTTTTATCCATCCAAATAAGGTAAAACAAAATCTTTCTCAAACCCTCCCTTCCCCTCCCGTCCATTAAAATGCCTTCCCTGCCCTCCCCTCCATTGAGCCAAACATACCCTAAAAGTTTTTAGATCGGTAATTTTGCTCCAGAAGTTTTTAAAATTGAGCAATTTTTCCCTTGGCTATTAACTTCATTAATTTTGATAGTTGGTTAATTAAATATATTGAGCCAACAGTCCACGCCAATTTCTTAAGGTGCATATCTGCCTCAAACGTTTTAAATTGAAGGGAGCAATTTTGTCCTTAACCGTTAACTCTATTAATTTTTTTTGTTAGTTGGTTAAATATACTGAACTGACAGTCTATATGTCATTTATGACATTTTTTAAGGTGCAAATCTACCTTAGAAGTCTTAAATCTAACTTTAAAAAATGTGGTATATGACATATGGATTTTTAGGGGCGGATTTACATCTTAAAAAATTGACGTGGATGACATATGGAAGGTCAACTTAGCATACTTGGTTAACTAACGGTTAAAATTAATGGATTTAACGGTTAGAGGGAAAAATTGCTCAAATTTAGAAATTTGTCCCTTGAAAAACTTTCAAAACAAAATCACCTTAAATGAAAAGTTCTAGGGTAAAAATGCCCTTTAACCCTATACAAAAATCAATTGGGGTGAGTTAAGAACTAATTGACAAATATATCTATAAATAAGAGCAACTCTTTAAATATGTCTTATATTAAATATTGAAGAGGAGACAAAATTTACTTATTTCATCCTGATTTAAAAAAGAATTTTTTAAATATGTAATTAAATCTATCACTTTTTTACTCTCATTAATTGCCATAAATAGGACCTCTTATATATCTAGTTTTTTGATATTATGGAGACGGAGGATAGCATGACATAATATATATTATTGTTAAAACTCGTGATGCTTATAAACTCAATTAAATTTAAGAGTTTACATATTGAATTTACCATTTTTACGTGTTTATCTTATAAAATTGTGTTAACTTATATGAAAACTCGTGCCAACTTTTTTCGATTCGTTCATACTCAGTGATTTTATGTGACTTGAAATTTCTTTGTAAATTATGATAAATTATAAATATTTATGGATATAATTTTAATTATTATATTTGAATTTAAAATATATTTAAATAATTTTTTTTTCATTTTTATATTTTAATTATTTTATTATACACTATTAATATCTATTTATTGATAAAAGTAAATCTTATAAATTTACCATTAGAGTCAATTTAAACGCAATGAATTTGACAACTTTCATTATAGGAAGAAAGACAGAAAAATACTATTGAAATTGATAAAAGACAAAATAGGTATTTTGAGTTGTCAATATAAATAATGAAGTTGTTCATGTATATACATTAACTACTTAGAGTATCTAGATTAACAACTGTAATATTTATTTTTCTTTTGTCTAATTCAATGCTATTTTTTATGTCTTTTTCCACTCATATTGATTTAATTATTTAATTCCAAAAAATGTATGGCAATATCCACTACCTAGCATAATTTGGCCAAAATATTGAATTGATGAATTTATTAATGGGCCATCAAATTATTTTGGGAAAATGGTATTTAGGTCCTAAAGACCAAACAAATTTACAAAGAAATCTCATAGAAATTTCCTTATCAAAGAGATCCTTATGGATTTAACTATATTAAATTTAATCGTCAAATTACCTCCTATTCATTAAAAATAGGTAGGCCGTATTGTTAAAATAAATAGAATGCATTGTTAAGCAGGTATATGGACTTGTCAAAACAGCCACATGGACTTGTTAAAACAGCCACATATAATGAACTCATTAAATTAAATACAGTTATCAAAATAGGCATACTATATTATTAAAATAGGCACATGAACTTATTGATAAATGGAGGTAAAGAGGTACTTTGACAATTATATATAATATCAGTGAAGTCCCTTAGGACTTCTTTGATAGAAGAAATTTTTATAGGGTTTTTCTATAAATTTGTTTGATTCTTAAAACCTGAATGCAATTTTTCCAATTAGTTTTGTACATTCACTTACATATTAATTATTTTTCCCGCGGGTGTTTTTGAGTTAAATAAAATTTATCAAATGAAATTGATGTTAACTTATACAGAGTAATTAATATCAGTTTGAACGAGTATGAAATTATACAACGTACAAGCAAAATATATTTATAACATTGAATTCTTCTTCCTGTCCATATAATTAATTCACGGAAAATAATTAGTGATAGTTAATTCATTAAATATGTTATAAATTAATTTTTTTATTTTTACCTTTAATAAAAAATTTGTTTAAATATTTAATGCCTGAGCACATTTGAAATGGGCAGTAATTATAAGAAAATATTAAAAAATGAATATTAAATTATCTTACGAGTGTTGTATTGTTGACCAAATTATTCTTTTAGAAACACTCTATATTATGCATAGGAGGGAATACATGCTTTTATTATATAATCATTTATTAGCAAACTTAAAGGCAATACATATTATTATGGTAATCAAGTAATAATGGAACAAACAGGAGCAGCCGTATGTTGGCCAAAGCAAATTAAGAGCAGCCGTATCGAATGGTTACACTTTAATATTCATAGAATCTCATTTGAAGATTTTTTTTTTTTTTTTGCCTTCAACTCATTTGAAGATTTAAATCAAATTTATTCCTAATAAGTCTCAATTGCTCGTTTCATACATTTTTTTTTTGGGGTCAAACAACTCGTTGCATACATTGCATCTTTAAGAAATATGTCAAATACATTGTCAAATAAAATAAAAGAGTATAGACAGGGATAAATGAGTAGAATGACAACGATTAAGACATCAAAAATTTGCTAAAAAGTATACCATGTTGTATAACAATAATTGGGCTATCTGATATGTGAAATAGAATTGAAAAATGACATTATCTTTTAGCAGTTTTTTTAGACCCTTGAGTGAAAAAATAATAATAGAAAAATATCATTATTGTTAATTAAGCAAAAATACTATATATGCATATATATTACCTCACATCACTTTTTTTAAAATTTTTGCCTTCACCTCTTGACCTTGCTATAAAATCAACCAGATCTTATATTAATAATTATTAATTAACATGAAGTACATCGTTGCTATGCCCTGAAAATACTTTTTATAATTAAGTCATGCTATAATAATTGATAAGTATTGTAAGAAGTCACCAGCCTTAGCATTTGGTTATCACAAAATGTCTAGTCATTTCAAATTTTTATTTTTTTTATTCATACGTGAGTCTAACCCATAAGTAACACCATTATAAATTAATTATTAATAAAAATTTTAATGCTAACAAAAATGCACAATTTCAAACACACATTAATATTATTTTCATTAATATGAAAGGAATGGTGCCACTTTCTTATTTTATGCTGTGAATAAATAAGAAAGCGAATCGAGGCGAATCCCTAAATCAGAGTATTTAGAGAACAACGCCGATAAAAAATAATAGGTAGAAGTGAATCTCAAAACAGCTTAATAGTATTGAAATGTTGCGAGGTAATTTCTACTTGTTATCGTCTTATTTTCTTCATGTCTTCAACTAAAACAGTGAGATGCCATGTATCCTGTTGATGAGTTTAATTTTCTAATGATATGGTTGTCATATGAATATATATATATATATATATATATATATTTATGATAATATAGATCATCTATAATCTAGATCTGAAGTTTTTAGTTAATTATATATGTTCTATTGATACTTTTGTTGTTGACTCAAGGGAGACAAATTTCTATAATTATTAAAATCGTTTGATTCCTTTCATTTAGGCAGAGAAAATCTAAAGGTTGGATATGTGTCACACATGATAAATATCATAGTCACAATCAATTTTGCAAATAAATAATTTATAAGTTAAATATATTAACACCTATATCAGTTGAAGCAATTTCAATTACTCATTACTGAGGGCTTGTTTGAGTCGATTACGGTTTCCTTTAGTGCTGCAATTATAGTATTTAGGCAATTTTCCCCCTGAAATTTTGGCAATGCTCATTTAGATTATGGAGTATGATCAAAAGGGAGTATGAATAATATATATATATATATATATATATATCTTCAAAACTCAATTTTTTCTTTTTATGTAGTGTATTTTTTTGGTGTTGACTTGTTAATAAAATGATCAGGGAAGGGAAATAGAAAGTTGACAAGGAAGGGGCATAACAGGGAGAGATTGACATTGAATGAAGAAGAGCTAATAGAAATAAGAGTTTATGAGAAAGGACCAGGTTATGTAGAAGTTGGATGTGGCTTCACCAACAAGAAATATGGAGATTTTGGAGGGAGACTTGGAATCAAACCCAATGGTCAATTCTTGATTACTTGTCACTGCTATGAAGGCTGCGAACAAGGCAAACATCCCTCTCTCTTTATCTATATTTACTTGTTTATCTTTGTACTAATTGTTAATCTTTGAAAAAAAAAAAAACACACTCACACACATAACTGTGGCAAATTTCACCAGTGTGCCAGTATTTGTAAATTACTCACTAATAAGTAGGTATATGATAACTCTCTATCTGTAGAAGTGAAGAAGTAAACATGATTGGTTAAAACTAAATAGATCAACGTATAATACTACTTTCCTTAATGTAAGGTTTAGTTGAGGGTAGATTTAGTTAAAGATATAAGATCTCAATCAATTTTATCTTCTATCTTTATGACTTTCCACAGACTAATCAATATATATAATATACTATTATATATAATTATCTTTGGAAGATTAAATCACTTTTTTTTATAGTGAACTAATTTATTTCTGTTCATTAATCTACTGAAATTATTTAAATACCTCTTATATTAATCACTACACAGGAAATACAAAGTTTTCATGAATTTTGAGGACAGAAATGCGTATATAAACATAACATCACCTGTATCATATTAACAAAACATTACTGAAAGCTTGGGGAGCCTCAGCCCTCCACTATATATATCGAACTATATTATATTTGTTCACTATCTTTCTGTCTAATTTTCACATTCTGATTGAACTATAACACTCTTCCGCTCCTTAATACTCCCTCCGATCCCTTTTGTAAATAATTTTCTCTCTCTTATGCTTAGTCATTTTCTTGTCTCAAAATTTAAATAATATTCTTCTTTTCTACCTCTATTAAATATATATACCTTTATAATAATTATCTCTCACTCACCACTAATTTTTCTCATATAATCATTTACTACACATTATCTCTCATATATTTTATATTCATTTTCTCTCTTACTTTTTTCATAAATAGGGGCATATTTGGAAAAAATGACATTTTTAACATAATCATTGTTTTTAACTAATTTTAACCGCTAGTTCATTTTCTGCAATGAGGAAAAAAGTTGCTTATAAAAAAAATCAAAGAGAGTATAAGATATACTTCCTCTAGTTATAATTATAAGTGTCTTTTAGAGAATCCTATGAAAATTATAAGAAAGCCAATTACATTACTTAATCATATCATATATTTTATTTTATTACATTATAAATTAGTTCATAAGTCAAACAACATAATTTGAACAAAAACGATAAATTTTAATATCTTAAAATAATGTAATTAGCTTTTTTAGGATTTTCTTAAGATTTTCTAAAAGGCCCTTATAATTAGAACGGAGGGAGTATTTACCTAATTTGATTAGATTAAGAAAATTAGTTGAGTTAGGTAATATAACACGTATTTTCTAAAACATCATAATCATCTTCTTTAATTCCCTTTTCCTCTTATGCTTAATTATTTTTGAGGGAGTATTGATAGGGGTAGATTAGGAAAATATTAACAAATATAAAACTTACGTCTTATATTTAGAAGTAAAATAAACTCTCTAAAGATGTCTTATATTAAGGGCAAGAGGAGAAGTAGCCACCACTACATACTAGCTAGTATATATAATGCATTGAAATAGACAAGATTAAGAACATCATTGTGGGAATATGCATGTTCAGTCATTTAAACTAGTGTGTAGTGAAGAATATAATCCAAAAAAGTTTAATTGGTGTGAATAATATTTGTTTTAGTGGAAGTGACTCCAAAGGAATTGGAGAAAGATGCAGCGATGGAGGAAGTGAAGGGAAGGAAGTGGACGAGCAGCATATGGGTTCAACTTGAAGACACAGGAGAGAAGGTTTCTTTGGGGAAGTCACTTATTATGAAATATTACAATCACAAAGCCAATGTTGATAACTGGATCAAGTTTGTGAGCCGTAGCAACAAGTTCCACAATGATCTCTTTCTTCACTGTTCCAAGTGCCATAAAGAGCGAACGTTTCGTCGTCGTACCATGAAGCAGATTAAGGAATACCATGATGCTGTCAATAACAGTACCTGGGAACGCTCTCTTTGGCCTTATGCCAAGTAATTTAATATCTCTCTCACTTCTATAATCATCTTTGTGGTTATATTAAGGAAGCTAAGCTAATATGCCATGTATTTTTTGAAACATCTGAGTCATCTTCCTTAATTACTTTCTTCCCTTTTCTACATAATTATTGTTGAAGGGAGCATAGGTAAACTAGAAAAATATTGATAAATATAAAAACTATGTCTTACTTTTATATTTAGGACAGAGATAAACTCTTTAAATTTGTCTTATATTAAAGATTGGAGGGAGTAGTATATGTATGACATTATTAACTAGTATAAGTCGGTCAATCGCACGTGGGATGATAGCTTTTCATGGAAGATCACTCATCTGACTTAAGTATATGTCACTTGATATTTAGGGCTAGCTAATGGTTGGTAGTTTTTTAAAGGATTACTTGTCGAGGATAGTTAAGTGAAATATCACAAATGTGTGTGTGTAGTTTATTAATTGTTATTTCACCTGATGCCTGATTGATAGAGATTAAGGAAGTAGCATAAGATGCTTGATGATTGAATCTCACTTCATATAGCACAATAACCTGCTCAATGGAATGCTTAAGTATAGGGTAATTGTCCTACCTCTCTACAATTAGTTTCAATGGGAGAGTTTCTCATATTACCTGTCAATATATAATAAGAGACAAAGCAAAATCTTAAGATCTTACTCCATTTTTTTATTTTGAGTAAAAGGGTTAAGAATATAAAGAAAAACTCAGTTGCAAGCATTACTTGCAGATGCTATGATATGATAAGTAGTTAGTGGTTAGTTGGATCCCTAGCTACGTGTGTGAAAAATTAAATCTTACTAAGAAAGGCAAAAGCCACTTCTGTGATATTTATACGTCTTGAAAGGGATTAGTTTTTAGCTACTGGTTAGAGTCTACCCTTTGTTAAGAAAAAGTAGTCAGTGGTTATTGTTAGCTGAATAAGAAGTTATCATAGCTGATTATTATATGTAGTATAATTATCATCTCATGTAATACATAATTAAGCAGGATATATAATTCTTCTACCTCAATAATCAGTTTTAATCGTAGACAAAGTACAAGCTTAAGATCATTCCATTAATTACTCGATGAGGCTGTAAGCTTGAGAATAAACAAAAAATGAAGGGTATACTTGGGAAAATTGGAATATTTTAGAGAAATGAACTTATTGCTTTAATCTGTGATAGGTTGTTGAAGATGAGATATACTAGGTAACTAAGGAAAATGTAAACAACTAATACCATTATATTTATTGAAATTTGAATGTATATATATTTTTCTCGAAGTCAGTAAAAAGTTTGAGTGTATAATTTCATTTATTGAAATTTGGGTGTTCAGTTTTTATAAAAAGTACATCTTTGACAAGGTTACTGTTTTAATTACTTTCCAACAGTTGTTACGTGTATATAATAAATAGTTAGTGTTTAATTTTAGCTACATAATTAAGAATTTAGTACTGCCTCTAGTCCTAAATATAATATCTACTTAGATTGATTTAGAGAATTCTAATAAAGCTAATTAAATTACTTAAAAATATTTAAATTTATCATTTTTATTTCAACTATTTTGTTTAACTTATAAACTGATATATAATATAATGATACACAACATACGATATGATTGAATAGCTCATTTATCTTCCTTAATCTCTCTAAAAAAGTCATCTAGATCTTATATTGAGAACTATAGGGAGTATTAGCTAATATTCATATGAATCAAGTACATGGTACAAGGGAATGGGGGCGGGTGAGAAATTAGTGAGATTGGAAATAATAGCATGCTGGGGATAATAACAGAGACACTGTTAGTTTTGTAGTACTTGTGCCTCTTTTGAGAGTTGGGACTATGAGAAAAATTACATGCCAAGGAGGCAAATATTTGTCTTCCTTGTTAGTTAATATTACCTCTCTTTCTTAATATAAGAGTTACTCAATTAATTTGGTAGATTAATAAAATATGACAATTTGTTAATTATAACAATTGTCTACTCTCCTTCTTCTCTCTCAATGTGGGGATTGGAGCACATTACATGTGGGAGGACCTTCTTCCTCAAAACCAACATGGACCTAAAATAACCATGAGCAACATTAGTTTGGGGAAAATGATAAATATAGGTAAAAAATGGATCGAAATATTATATTTAGGATAAAATCTACCTCCCCAAATAACTCTCACATTAAGGAGGGAGTTGTTGATTTTGTATTTGGATTTGTCATGTTTTTGTCAGAGTCTTGACTTCATAGGTCACAGCAATATTGATATATCAGGACTCAAGCAAACCAAATCAACCCTTACAAATTGAACCTACACACACACACACAAGCATATGAACGTCAAGTTATTATATGTATTTATAAATAAGGTTTGTGATAGATACAAAAATTTGGCATGTTTCAGAATAAGCTGTGAGGAGGAGGAAGAGAGAGAGAATAGAAAGATGTACGGAGGTTGTCCTGTGGTGAAGCAGTGCCAGGGCTGCAAGTACTGTAATTGCACTGGCTGTCTTAAGTGCCGTTTTCTGAACTGCAATTGCAGGGAGTGCTCTGACTTCATGAACGAATGAAAAGCCTTTTAGCCTCTTCATGGTTAATTCTTTCGATTTCTGATTTTTCCCTTTGGCAGAAAGATGAACTGAACTATCTGAATTCCTCTCTCTCTTTCTTTTGTGAACTTTCTAGAGAAGCTTTCTGTTGATATCTATATTTGTTGCTCAGTAACTTCGGGGAATTCAATTAGAATAAATAATTATTGAACAGATGATCCAGAAAGTTATGTCTTTTGCATTTTAGTCCTGCTTGTTTATGGTAGCAAATAATCAAAAATCTTTTTATTGCATGTATGCTTTGGTCTTTCAACAAGTCAAATAGTGCTTAAATCTGACAGAGAATTGTAAATGATGTGGAAGTTGAATAGATATGGTTGTTCGTAGGGCGAAATTGGTATTATATTAATATTGGGTAGATTTAACTTCCTTTAAATTTGACCTGATATATCTTGCAAACCATCTACTTTTGTATAGAGGTATGCCTCTCTTAATGAAATTTTTTTATTAGTAAAATATAACTCTTTCACCTTTAATCTCTTATGCAAATAGTCAACCCGATTTCAATCGGATCAAACCAGAAAATATTTACTAGTTTTCTTGTTTATTTAAATTAGTTAATTTATTACCCATTTGCTCACTAGTCTTTCGTTTTCAGTGCTTATAGAGCGTAGATATGTATGCTTAGAAAAATGTGCATGAAATAATGCATATTATAGCATTGGCTCTTTTTTTTTTCTTTTTTCTTTTTTCTTTTTTCTTTTTTTTCTTTTTTAAAAAAGACATGAATATGTATAAAACATAACTTAGAAACATGATTCAAGTTCTTTTAAAAACAGGTTTACACGAATATAAAATTTTGATCACTATGATGTCAGGGTGTATATTAATGTCTATTTGATTCCAACTCAAAGAATTTGGATATAAATGATACAATGGTTTGGTCCAGTATCACTCTTGTGTACTGAACCATCACTCCTGTGCCACAATGAACAGATCATACAAAGTCTTCAACAGACTCAAAATTCTCTTACTGTTACATAAATTAATCTATGCTATGGCTATATGATACACAGCTAACAAGTCAAGGAGGCCCAAGACTACCTTCTGGCATAAAATCATCTCTGGTCAAAACCTTTGCAGAAACTTGTCTCCGACGACAAATGAAGAACCTACCTGGTAAATCTTTTTTTTCTTTCAAGGCCGGGCACAAGAAAATCATGGGGCATGCTCACATACAGACACTAACATCTATGGGATTTGCCCGCTTAAGTTAAGCGATTCCTTCCCCTGCTTCTTCGGGTGCTAGCAATAGTAGATACTAAAGAGTTGCCTTCATTAATTAGGGCATTGGGCCCCATAAGCTTCAAGCCAAGGTTTTTTATCAAATATGACAATCTATTTTCATCTCCTCCAGCAATTAGCTGCAGCTGGTATGCCTGTTCACGAGATACAATAGCATAAAGTTGCAATGGCAGCTTTGTGGTGTTCAGATAGCTGCTTGATAATTCATCCTTGTAACTCTCTTGGGCATTCCCAAGAGTGATTTGCATAAGCCCCTTTGACTGAGGGTTTTTTGAGGAAGGGTCAAATATCAATGCAAACTTCCCAAATTCCAGATCAGGCTTCTTGAACAGATCTGCTAACACGTCATTGTACGGTCCAATATTCTTGGACACGTATTTCCTAGGATTATTATGATGAAGGTGAGTTGCTTGGTATATGCGAGATGCTTCTCTTAAGCCACTCAAGAAAGCACCATGCATTGTGGCTGGATATTGCCTACTTGTCGCCTCACCAGCGAAGAACAGCCGGTTTCCAACACTTTCAGCAAGTAAATCATAGTCATGGCCAGATGAGTGCACGCTGACGTGAGAGTATGAACCATAAGAAAGAGGATCACTGCCCCATCTAGTACAAATTGTCTGTACTGGATTAGGCACAATGATGCCTTTAGGGCTATATATACCTGCAGAAACCAAAAGGCATTGTAATATAAAGGGCTCCAAAAATTCAAAAAACAAACAGGCGATACAAAGTGGCATCTAATCTTTTGTTGCTGTAGCGTAAAGCATCATAATACCTCTTAGGGTGTTTAAAACACGATGGAGCAAAATGGACGGATCTGTAAATTCAAAGGCTTGTGCAGCCTCACCAGCCACCAGTGCAATAAGTCCTGCACCTCCAGAAACAGTATGGTAACTATAAAATAAGAAGAATTCTCCCCGTTGATGACTATGCTCATTGAGATGCCCAAATGTGTCTAGCTCTTCCCCCCAAAACACATAAGGAAAAACCATTGCAACTTTGTTCAGAAGCCCAAACCCCAGCCTCTCTATCGCTGCCAGCTTTCTTGCAGGTAATTCAGGTTCAAAAATGATGGTCTTCTTTTTTAGAACTCCGAGAGGTACAGTGCATAACACCATATCTGCTTGAAAGCTTTGGTCCCCAGAAATAACTTCAACACCCTCATTTCCATATCTAATAGCATTGACAGTCTTTCCATAAAAAATAGGGACTCCTTCGCATAGAGCTTTTACCAGTCCCCAATTACCACCAGCGAGAAAGCAGTGATCACCACCCATCTCATAAGGATCATCCTGATCCCAATAGGCAGCTGACAGATTAGAAAGACATCCAGCATTTGCATACTCTAAATTTGCAAGATGCCAATCCAATAGTTGCCTCTCATCGGTACTTCGAGCCACAGCATACAACATTCTGAGCGTGTGCAGGACTGATCCGAGAGATACATCATTAGCAAATCCACCCATAATTTGCCTCAATTCCATAACCTTGTCAAGCAATTTATTGAAAATGAATTCTACACTTGAATCCATTGCCCTGTCAACTGGTGCTCCATCTGGCTTGTACAAAGGGCAATTGTCTCTGACTTTATGAAGTGGTATAGAAAGTTGCCGAGCCAAAACTCCTAGAGGATTTGCATGAATGCCAGTAATGACACTCCCACCAAGATCCAAAGCGGCAAATTTGCCCTCAAGTCCCATCTTTTGAGTATAAACTCTTCCACCAGGCCGGCTCCTACCTTCTAGTACTACAACCTTGTAACCAAACGACAAGAGCTGCCTTGCTGCTGCTAACCCAGCAAGGCCAGCACCAACAATTATTACAGATCCTTCAGTCGCCTCGGGCATCTGAGAAATGATTGACTGTGAAACTCCAAAGTTTATATACCCATTATACAAAAGAAAACTATAGGCAGAATTTATCAAAGGTTCACACTCACCGCTAACAGTTTCTCTGATCTGCCCTTTGGTTAACCACGTCCTTACATTACTTCTCCATCTAGCCAAGATATGATTCCTTATAACAATGTAATCATTCTGCTCCTTCCCACCCAATTGTGTGACAACCCCAGCTCTAATCTCGTCCTCAAGAAGCGCATCAATTGGGAACCCAAGAGAAAAGGCAATCATAGCCTCAGTTTCAGTCTCCTTCTCTATATCTTCTTTAGTCCTGCTCTTCTTTTTCAAATTACTACCCATCTCTTTTTCAAACAATTCATCCATCAGATTCTCATCATAGTTCCTCAAATTAGATTTCCTTCTTGAAGCCCGCTTTGAAACGGATCCATGAGAAGATGGAGTTTCCATAATTCCAATCTAGGTGTCCAAAAAGGAAATGAAAAGAACCACAGTTCCTGCCCTAGTGACGTGCTCAACTTCACAATCCTCTGAAATTCTGCCTATCCATACTAAACAAGATGTCCGCAAATAAAAACTCACCAAAAGTCGAATTTATATTCTCAGTCCCCTAAACGAACATAACCAACCTTCAACTCATCACTGAATAATTAAATGGGTATATCTTTTTCATTTTTTTTTTCTAGAGAAACCGGTCACAGTATCCTAAATAATTCTTCCCCGCAAGAACGGATCAAAGAAACATTCCCAAGGCACAGTTAAATCACTGAGAATTCGTATGAAGAGAGTTGAGAAGAGAAGGAAAAAGAAGAATGCAAGAACGATAAGAGGGCTTACAGTTATATATTGGACGCGAAGCAGCGAGCTCTTTGTTCATTTAATCATTTCGGGTGAGAAGCAGGCAAGGCAGCAAGCGAACTCGGAGAGGGCAAAGAGGTCAACAAAACCGAGGTTCGAGAGGGAAGGATTGTTATGGTGAGCGTCTGAAACTGAAAACCGAAAATGCAGAATGGGCTCCGCCTTTATTTTAGTCATTGTTATTTCTAAGTTTAGTTAGCCCAAGAGGCTTTTCAAATATTGTTTTTGGGCCTCAAAGAGGCTTTTCAAAAATTTGAGCCTGCCACTTCGGATTTTATTTTAGAAAATTAATCTTTTAATTTTTATAATTTTGATTTGGTCGTAAACCAGTTCCTACACTTTAAATCAGTAAACTCAATCTTTATAATTTTGACTCAATTATAATTCAATTTCTAAATTTTGACTAATTGCAACTCAATCCATATAATTTTAGCTATTATATAATATACTCCTTCTGTTTTTAAATATAAGACCCATTTTTGTGTCACAAAAATGGGTCTTATATTTAGGAACGTAAGTAATAGTATTTATGTTTATAATAAAGGTGGCAGACTATAGTTAAAATTATAAGGAATGAGTTGCAATTAGTCAAAGTTTAGAGATTAAATTAGAACCAAATTAATATATAGAGACCAAATTACAATTTAATAAAAATTATAAGGACTAAATGATTAATTTTTTTATGTATAGTTATTTGAGTGATATAGTCTGATTTGATCAAATTACCAAATATAACTTGAATGACTCTCTTAAAGATATTTTTCTACATTACAATTCACACTAGATAATGGGGTTATTTTGCCTCTTTGGGATCTACATAAAAAAATTACTTGTTCATGGAAACCTTGTTTTTCATATGATAATCAATGAATAATGAGATAATCAATTAAACACCCTATTTTAGTTAAAATCAATTATGAGTATGAAATCCCCACACGTTTTGAATGCTTTTGTATTAGCGTTAGGTAAAATAGAACTTTCATTGGTAAAAAAAAAAAAGCACTACTTACAATATATATATATATATATATATATATAATTGATTATACATTTCAATTAGGGAATTCAATAATGTCAAAACATAACTCATTTTATATAGAATTTAATTGTTAAAACAAAATTAAAAAAATAACTATTTGAAAAATTGAAATATTATTAACTTGCTTGGTGAGCCAACCCCCGCTCGGAAAACAATTATCTCGTATTAACCATTCAAAAAGAGTCCATTACAAGAAAACCCACACATTTAATATTGGGCACACCTTCAAGCTGCCCATATCTACCCATTTAGATATTTTCTTATCATTATTTTTTTTGATGACAAGGCAAAAATAAAAAAACTACTAAACCACGTTAGAACATAAAATATCAGTCAAAAAAACCGGAGCAACACTAAATCCATGAAAACCCTCCATAAGCTGATGAGCCTTTTTAGCCAATATGTCAACAGCCATGTTCGTCTCTCGACAACACCAAACTAGAGAAGTCTGCCAATCCTTTGTCAAAAAATTCTTAATCTCAGTTAACAGTCTTCCTTCTTGGTGATCTTCCCCCATCCTATTATAATAAGCTCCACTACCTCCTAACAGTCAGTTTCGACCACCACCTTTCGCCAATTCCTCTCCCAATCCCTTTTAAACCCCCAAACTACAGTTCACACTTCTACATGTAAAACTGTCTTCTAACCAATTCTAAACATGAACCCCTCTAATACAACTCTTGCATGATCTTGAGCTACACCACCATAAGCTGTCCATCCACCATAAGCCGATCCATCAACATTATATTTCACTGTATCTACAAATAGTGGACGCTAACGAGTATTTGAATTCGACCTGACAGTTAGAAATACTGCAAAAGTTTGAGAACATAAAACTATTGCATAAACCTTAGCAAGAACCTGGAGTGACTTAACTGATATCCCTAAAAAACACCCATATTACGGTTAAGCCATGTCTAACGTGCTAATACAACAAACCAAACTGACCATTTAACACCCATAACCTTACTTTTTTGAGATAAATTCCAATCCACCCACAAAAACAATTGACTAATGGAGAAAAATTTATTTTGCAAAGGAGGTGGCAAAAGTAATTCCCACCCATCTCTAGCAAGCTTACAATTTCTAATTGCATACATAATATCTTCCGTCCCAACATCACAAAAAGTATAGACAAGGCTACCACTTAAACCTCTACTAGCTCTTGCTTGATTCGTTAATAAACGACCTCTCGAACATAACCAAAGGAAGTGTTTACAACGTTGTGGGGCCTTAACTTTCCAAATCTTTCTCCACACTCCTCTACCAGGAATGAGAGAGTTCCTTTTTAAAATTCCATAAGCTGATTTCACAGAGAACTCACTAGATGGAGTTAAATGCCAGATCGAATTATCACCACACCTACTAGATGAATTCACACGAATCTGCTGAATACTCTCTAAGACTGAACTCAGAAGAAGTCTCACTAGTTTATTAAAATCCCATCCTCGAGATGGTGAAAAATACTCTGCAGCCTTTAAATCCATAGTATATGCATCCATATTAATTAAAGCATGATCACATAACTTGTTATAATAAGGAAGCCAAAAATCTCGCCAAAAACGGATAGTCGAACCATCCCTAAGTTTCCATCCAACTGCTTTTCTAGTATCACTTCACGAACACCTAATACCCTTCCAAGTCTGTGATTCATCTTGCCTAGCCTCCACCCTTGGGATAATATTATCCCCATATTTATATTTCTCACTCAAAAACCAAACTCATAAAGCATTTCTTCATTGTATTAAGCCCTAACCCAACTTCATCATAAAATCCTTATTTTCCATACTAGTACTCATAAGGCCAAGACCTCGTTCCTCCTTAGACATGTAGGCATCATCCCACACAACAAGGGGAAGTTTTCTGCTAGTGTCTGTTCCTTCCCATAGAAATCTTATGCATCGTTTATCAATTTTAGTACAAATTGATATAGGTAACGAAGCTAACTGTATTGTATATGCTGGAATGGCTGAAGCAATATATGAAATAAAAGTATGCCTAGCCGCCATTGACAAATTTGTAATCTTGCAACTGGCCAAACACTCATCCATCTTGTCTAATATATATATTGATAAGTTTGTTTAGACATGTTAGAGTGATGTAATGACACCCCTAAATATTTACCCAGATCGGTTGTAGAAGTAAATCCCAAGAACTGACTAATTTCGTGTCTTTTGGAATGGCCCACATTTTTTAAAAAATAAATTACTGTTTTAGAAGCATGCACCTTTTCCCCAAAGGCTTCACAAAAATCATCTAAACATGCATTGATCATCCCAGTTTGCTCCATATCAACCTTAGCAAATAATAATAAATCACCCGCAAAAAAGAGATGAGAAATCGACGTACCATTTTTCTTGAGACGGAAAGGCTTCCAATTAGCACAACGAACTTCACTTTGAATAAGATAAGATAGTTTCTCAATACAAACAAATGAGAGGATAACGGATCACCTTGTCTAATACCTCTTGTCAATTGAAAATATGAACCTCTAGAACCATTCCATAACATTTGCATTTCCACGGTTGACAA
>JBAGKO010000014.1:14314780-14327134 GCA_037177275.1 Acacia concinna
AAATCTCATGATCCTTGAAATCTCCATCTATCCCCTATTTATATTTGCAGATGACACTTATTTTCCTTAATATAAAAAATAAAAATAATAAAATGGATCTTAAACTATAGCAACTAACTATCTAGTGGGTTTGACTAAATCTATCATTTAAACCTAATATATCTAAAAATATATTCAAATATATATTTTGATCCCACATATAATTTGGCCCTCCCCTCATTTCTCAAACCTCAACAGTTAGAGTTTTTTCTAAGTAAGAAAAAATTTGTATTGCAACCTGAACCAATTGCCCATGGTTATTTTTAATAAGGGAAATTGCAATTTGCAACCTGATCATAATTGTAATAAAGTCTCGTAAAGTTGTCAATAAAGCTCATGGAGTTATCAATAAAAACCCGTAGAAGTACATGGAGTTGTCAAATGGGACTTTATTGCAATTACACTGTTTGATTGTAAATTCCCTTTTCTGGGACTTAATCACAAATTTCCCTTTTTAATATCCATAATTACTCCTATATCCTAACATTCTCTCTTTTTAAACTACATAAGCTTGTAACCTCACATAACTTAATTTTAATGAACATAATCTAACCTCATTTATACTGAACCAAACACATTAAGATCCCCATCCCTATGCTTTTGCATTCTCAATAGAGCACACAACCGAGAGCCGGTGCATATCCTACAATGGAGTGTCTGGAGATTATTGTCAAGGCGCACATAGATTGAAATAGAATTCTCTGTGTGTTTGGTTAAACAAAAGTGATGTTACGTGAAGTTCATTAAAGTTATGTTAGAGAATGTTATAAACTTATTTGATTTAAGAAGAAGTGAGGGTAGGTTAGGGGAGTAGTTATGAAATATAAAGAATTAGTCATGGGTAATTTAGTTAGGTTAATATATAAATTTTCTCACATACAAAAAAACTTTAAATTTGGAGATTTGAGAAATGAAGGGAGGAGATTACTACAAGATAAAATTTTTACACCCGACATCCCCTCCTTACAACCAAACAGAGTTTTATTATCTTCAACTCTCACACATAATCTCACCAAAGTTAGAAAAACCTCTAACCAAACAGATGACTTGATTCTTGCGTTGCCATGAGTGCTACAGTGCAATGCTTGAGGTCTTGGTTTTTATAGCAAACTCTCTTGTAAAAGTAGGTGTAAACCGGTCTCCATCTGCATTTTTTAATGCAATTATTGTCGAAAACTCCGGCCATGTGTATGCTTTCTATTAAGTCGAAACATCTTGGCATAGATTTTGTTAGAACTTTTTTATTTCAAGAAAATGTCGACTGGCGACAGTCACAAATGTAAAGAGCTATTTCCCATCATTCTTTCCTTCCTATGCCATAAAACCACATGGATGATGTTTAACAATTAACACTGGCTATGTCAGACAATTACAGTGCATATTTTTTTATACATAATTACAGTGCATATTTGCTTATATTGTTAGATATTTTACTAAATATGATTATATTATATTTTGATATTTATTCAAATCATATTTTGAATAATTGATCATATAAGGATATTCTAGATATTGCTAATTAATTGCTTTGATCAAGTAAAAATCTAAATAATACTTTATTAGTTTTGAACATTATCTTTTTAATAAATTTTAGATAAAATATCTCCAAATTGTGTCCCACATGAGATTTGGATAGAGATTTGGTTTAGGGTTACCTGTCTAACCGGTAAAGTTGTTACAAGCCTTGATCGGAGATTATAAATAGTCTATGTTAGGTGTTAGAGTAGTATCATAGAAATATGTACTTGCTCCCCTGAGATTCCCTGACAGGTGACGACAATTAACAGTCGATCAATTTGCCACAATCTTCCCGTTAGAAGAATTATCATCTCATTCTAATCTAGTCTTTTTGTTTATAGTTTCTCTTATTTCAGATAGTGAGATGAATTGTTCGACTAACTATAACTAGAGGTGTTTCATATCAAATCTTCCACTGCTGCTCTTATAGAATTTATATACGGTACTTTTATATTATTAGTTGGATTATTCCAACGTATACACCCTGAAAGAATTGCTTTTTCTTAATTTTGTTGGTCATATTTCTGGATCAAATTTTTCATTGCAGAAGCAATTATTGCAATCTGTAAATTTGGAGTTCCAAACGAAAGCAGCATTATCATATCCTCATTGGATCAGGGCAGATGATAATTGATTATACTAATTTGTAGTTGATTAAGTTGTAGCATGTTCTCATCATGTTATAATTTGAGGCCTTCTGTATTAAGCAGATTTTATCTTTTCACGAGTCTTGAGACTCTTCTAGAATACTGTAATAGTCTTATAGAATGCACTTATCCGTTTGATGGGAAAAGTCACTCGTTTCCTTAATTTATAACAGTTTCAAGAAAGCTAAAGCAATAAACTAAAACTGACAATGATATATGTATCTTCCACAAACAATAGTCATATACTCTGTTTCAGGAGATAAAAAACTGTGTTTTTTATGATTTTCAAAATGTCTCTTATTAATTGTAGTTATCTTACCACAATTTATATTATCTTGCAGCCACAACAATAACCCGGGGTAGTTTAGCAGCAAAGAAGTCATTAAACTGAGAGACCGTGACATCAAGCAACATCTTGTTCCCTTGCATCCTCGATTCCAGAGTCTGAAACCACATCAATGGCACAACCCACAAAAACTTGCCCAATTGGCAAAGCCAGCTCAAGGTGGAGAGCGTCTTCGAGCTCACACAGTACATATCCCATTGGTGGTCTGTTTATGCGATGCTCCTCCAAGCATTTCCAGGCTAACTCACGTACCTTGTTTAGAGAATCTAAGTTCACTTTCCCAATCAAATTTGGGTCTACGATCTCATGAAAGTTTCCCGTTTCTTGGTAGCTTGATGCCCATGTTGCCAAATTAAGATGCTCTGTTGGACGAGTCTCATCTAAAGCTGGCTTGCCACAGATAACTTCCATCAGAACCATGCCAAATGAGAACACATCTGATTTCTCTGTGAGATATTTTGTTCTGAAATACTCAGGGTCAAGATAACCAAAGCTACCCTTGACAAGGGTTGTTACATGGCTCTTATCAAGAGGTGGACCCTTTCTTGAGATTCCAAAATCAGCTACTTTTGGATCAAAATTCTCACTCAAGAGAATATTCGGTGTCTTAACATCTCGATGGATTATGCCTTGAGCTGCCCCTGTGTGTAGGTAATGAAGACCCTTCGCAGTCCCAATGCATATTTGTAGTCGTTGCTTCCATGATAAAGGAATGAAGGTTGTCCCATAGAGATGGCCACTTAGAGATCCATTCGCCATGAATTCGTAGACTAGGACCATCTGTGAGTCTTCATTACAGTAGCCTATGAGAGAGACAAGATTCTGGTGCGAGAGCTTGGATAGCAATTCAATCTCATTCTGAAACTCACGAAGACCCTGTCCTGATTGGGGATGGGCCACTTTGATGGCTACTTGTTTCCCGTTATTCATCATTCCTTTGTAGACCTTGCCAAAACCACCCTCTCCAAGAAGCAGACCCTCGTCAAAGTCGTTGGTTGCCTCACTGATTTCTGGTAAAGTGAAAAGTCCGCATGATCTGGTGGTGGCTCTGGTGCTGCTTGCCTTCGACCTGTGAGTTTTCAAGTAATATAAAGTTGCTGCAATGAGAACCATGAAGACTGCAGCACCGAAGATAGAGCCAACTATTACTGATAATTTCAATGAACCCCATCCATCCAAAGTTCTAACTTCATCAATGATCTTCATTATCTCCAGCCCATTCATGGTTGCATTTGTACTATTTGCCGTTCTCTCAGGAGCAACTGTTACTGTCAAATTGTTTCCTCTTGCAGAGACAACAAAATCCCTGTAATGTCGCTCATATAAAAATGAGCTATAATCTAGAGAGTGAAGATCGAATCTTTCATAAGCAACACCATCTATATATAGGTTGAAAATTGCCTTATTTGCTAGGTTCCTTATGATATCACTGAAATGCACCCGAACAAAGTAGTTACTGTTTGGATTTACAGAGAAGACCCAACTTAAATTGGGGCTTCCTACTCCTGCCATGGCTTTGGCTGTAGCATAGACCCAACGTGGTGCGATGGCAAACATAATTAAATCAGAATCATCTTCTACATCATTGGGATCAACTGAAATATTCAGCGCCCTACTGTTGGAGGCCATGTACATTTCATCACTCTCCCAAGTCCGTCCAAAGTCATCATTCCGTGTGATGAGGGTTTCATTACCCATATCTAACCTGTAAACGGTTTCAAAGACAAATTTTGAAAGACGCAACAACTGAACTGATGTATTATTGATTGCATAAATGCCACGTCCACGTGGTGTAGAGACAACTTCTATGGCGTTAACAAACACAACTGAGTTTGCAGAAGGGATGAGTGTGAGAGCCAAGGTGGGGGATGCAATATTGATTAAATACTCTTTGTACAGGTAAGAACCACCATGCTCCATGAAGGTGAAATCATTGAGAAGCACAACACCATCAGCTACTACTGTTACTGAGGCACAGGACAAGTTCTGGTGTGAGTTGGAGAAAGGGTAGAAGTAAAGGCGGATCCAGTGCTGACCTGGACGTCCAATTCTGAATATATATGAAGCGCTGCCCCAAAAGATGATAGCTGACTCGTAGATTGGAGATGGAGCTCCAGAATGAGAGGTAACAGTAACAGATTTCTGGCTTTTCAATTCTAAAGTGCCTTTATCAAAATAGGCAGATTCAGGATAAAAAGTCTGACCTTGGAAGTGTACGTCAACGGAAGAACCACACGCGAGAAAGTAGTTATCGCCAAGTGTGAATGTGAATGAGGAAGAAGATTTATTAAGCATGCTTAGAAGAAGAAAAGCCAAAGCAAATGGCGTCCACGTGAAAAGCTCCAGCTTGCCCATATCTGCTGTTATTTCCCCAGAACTCGGCTGCAATAGTATCTGTGCTTGGTGTTTTTTCTTAAGCTTGATTGAACATTATTCAAAGCCAGAAATAACTTTGTAAACAGTTGGTCAAGTATTCCATGACTTGAGTACCCTTTTACCTGAAAATCAATGTAGAACTCAATTTGTATGGTGTTAGAAATGGACAATCTGAACTCGTTTTCTTTTTTATTTTTCTTTAGCATCGAGTCATCAAGACCATTTGCATGATCAATTAAGCCAGGAGCGTGTGTCTGTTTCTGTGTCTGTGTAGCTGTAATTGATGACTTTGCTTGCAAGGGGACGAAATTATTCAACTTAAGTGTGGTTGTGTAACATTGCAAGACATTCTTGTGGAAAGTTCTTATGCTTTGGCCATCTACGGCCAAATTGAAAATCTGTCAAATCTTTATGATATGGATCGATTATTTAACCACAGCCTTAGAAGAAGAAAAACCACAGCAAATGGCATCCACATGAAAGTCGGGCACGCCCATATCCACAGAAAATCAGATAAAGTATAAAAATAAAGGGAGATCCAATATTTCTTTTTCTTCTCAGTTCCAGTAAACTGCTCCGGAATAATACTCTTGTGATTTTTAATATCAGACATATTTACATAATTTGATTAGATTAAGGAAGTTAGTTAAATTAATTCATATAGTAGGTATCTTCTAAAATTCCCTAATTATCTTTAACTCCCTCATTCCCTCTCCTCCATTGATTATCAACAAAGGAGTAACAAAAAGGGTAAATTAGACAAAAAAATAACAAATATAAAAAATAAGTTTTATATTTAATATCAAGATTAATTCTCTAAATAAGTCATATGTCGAAGACGGAGAGAGTATAAAACTACTTTGTAATCACTTTGGAGCTGACTTCTCTCCTTTTCTTTGCTTGTCCCGTCCTTTACCTTCATGACCATTTGATCTTCATTCCATGGTCCTGAAGGAGGTACAAGATGGGAGCAAAAGTTAAAAGAAAAATAAAAAAGCAAGGCCCATGAGTTCCTTGTTCTATAGCGAGATTATTGTCCTTGATCTAAGGCCCGAAAGTGGAAGTAGTATTAATATTGATGATGGGAGAGAATAATAATGCCTGAAATATTATCCGTATTAATCTAGTTAAATGTTATAATATTTATTAAAAATATTAGTATTCTATGATAAATGTATTAATAAATAATGGAACATATTTTTGTACATGATTGTCAAAGTATAGAATTATAATAAAGAAACGGACTTCAAAGCACAAAAATCACAATCCTTCCTGTGTGTCTATCTTTTTGGTTATTAATAGATAGATATGTGAAGAAACACATTGAAGCAATAAAAACAAAAGTCGAAACTCAATTAAATATATAAAAAAATTAAAATGCAAAAAATAAAATATACTTCAATAGAAAATTAGAAATTGCCTGGAACTTCCTGCAAAAGTGCCATCATATTAGCATTTAAAAATATAAGTATTACTCAATCCATTATTAATATATATGGAGTAAAATATATTGACTACCCTTCTATTTTACCTAAATTACACAAAAATCCCCTCTATTTTGAAAACGTATATAAACCTCTTTTATAATTGAAATGTATATTGTAAAAACCACCCTTACATATTTGAGATTTCATTTCCATCCATCCAACCGTTAGTTGACTGTTAAGTTTAACTATTAAATATTTTCTTTGACAAAAATATCCCTCTTTCAACAAATAAATAAACAATTATATTTTTCTAGAAATAATTTTTTTATGCAAATAGAACATAATTCTAATACATATATGTTGAAAATTTCCAATAAATTAAAAAATTTATTAATTTTTAATATATTATTAAAGTTTAAATTTTTAATTTTTTATCATATTTATTGAAACTTATTTATTTAGTTTTCTTTTAAATGATTATAAAACATAATTATTTCTTTCTTTTTGCCACGACGTCATGATTTAAAATATATTTGAAGGATATATTTTTATTCAGCATATGTTATTAAGAATGTAAATTTGAGATATTATACAACTTATATTAATTTACTATTAATTTCTTAAATAAATTCCATGCACAAATATTTATAAACAGTTTTATTTAAGTATGCATCTATTAAAAGAATTAATATTATTTTTAATTAAGTTTTCTCTGTCTACATTATAACTACATTAATTAAGTCTTTATCTCAATAAAGGAAAAAAATTAACAGATAACTATTTATAGAAATAAAAATAAATTAAGAAAATAACTCTTAATTATTTAAAAAAATTGTTCCAAAAATTAAGAATTTGTAATAATTAAGGGTGAATTAGTAAATAAAATTTATTTTAATTAAAAAATAAAAATCTTTAACGGAGTTAACGGTTTGAATTTAAGTGTATATTTTCAAAATAGATGGAAGATCTGTGTAATTAAGGCAAAATGTAAGGGTGGTTAGAGTGTTTTACTCTAATATAAGTTTTATGTACTTAATTTGATTATATGAAGGATGTTAGTTAAATTAATTAATATGGTACGTAATTTCTAAAATATCCTAATTACATTCATCAATTCCCTCATTTCATCTCATTCTTGATTAGTGTTATGGAGCATCACTAGGGGTAAATTATGAAAAGACTAATAAATATGAAAGCTTTATCTTATATTTAGGATTAACATCAACTCTACAAATATGCTTTATATCAAAAACTAGAGTAGTATTAAATTAGTTAAAAAGTTCCCAAAGGATATTTGATGGGTGTGTGATGACCTATCAGTAAATGTAATTCGGTAGTCAGTATATTGCCAAGTGCTTGATGTGAATTTGCTAAAAATTCATTTACCCCTCACAAGCTAGGAGCTTCCTATTATCATTATTTTTTATCTATCTCCTCAAATCACCATGAAGTATATTTGTAGTAAATATTAGGACAATCTTCAATAAATACTTCTAGCACCAAAAAAAAAAATCAATAAAAACTTTCTATTGTTTCTATCGAAGTGAAAACTTTTTTAAAGAAAATTACAACTAGGTCTTAATTAATAAACTTAATAGCAACCAACTCACTTTGAAATTATTAAATTGCAGTAAAAAACTTGAGTATTATTAATATCTCTATGTAAATACAATTTTGTCCCTTTATTAATAAAGGGATAAAATTATACTTTCATACTTGAAATTAATATCACGCAAGTCTTTTGAGCTTTTACTGTAATTTGATGATTTCAAAACTTCGATAATCATTATCATTAATTGACACTAGGTTGCAATTTTCCAAACTTTCTATGGATGACAAGTTACTAGACTATTCTCTCACGTTCAAGATATCCAAATATATTAAATAGGAAAAAAGGATTAAATAAATAAAGTCGCTAATTAAGGGCCTTCAATCATGGCACATGCTTTGCAAAAGATTGGCCGCGTGACATGCTTCACCCTTTGAAAAACATAAATTCAGAGATTGTATGGATATGATTATTAGACTAAAATAGCCTGTTATTACATTCTAATAAAAGTTTACTCGATTTCGTCTTCTTTTTTTTTTTTTTTTTTGTTTATATATTCTTACGTTTCATATATAATTGGATCTTTAAGCAATGTTTCTGTACATAAAAATATATTAAAAAATTTATAATCATTAAAGATGGATAATATAGTTTGCATTAAACTAAGCAATTATAAAGCTCCACTCACCCAAAACTGCTGTACAAAAATGCAAAAATAAAATGAAAAATGACAAGTTTGCAAGCCGCATAATTAAAAAAAAATAAAAACTTGATCGATAATATGATTTGGAAGGGTGCTATTTTACTAAGTCAGTTCACTCTGGAGGTTGATCCCCACCTTCCAAAAGTCCCTTAATTATAGCCATTATTATGGATGAAGATGAAGCACACCCAGCCTCTCCTTCCTCAAGAGGAAGCCTAAGTGCCTAACTTCTATGTAAGGAAGGCTGTTAGAATCGTATAATTAAAAAAATAAATTAGGGATTATACGGAATCAAATCAGAACAAGATTGCGAAACATATCAGCTGAAATCAGGAAATAAATTAGCTCTGTAACTAATTTAGTTAATTTCTCATTATTCCTTACATTATATATAAGAGCTCTCGTGTACAATCTAATTCATAAGATATACATATTCATTTTCTCTCTTGTATATCTATTTTCGCTTCATGGTATCATAACCCTAGGGTTTCTGGTTGGGTTCTTCTGTCCATTTAAGAAACTTCATCTTCATTCGTTGTTGGCGGTTGTTTCTCTTCTCTATTGAGTCCATATCTCTCTCGTTGAAACTCTGTTTGCTCCACGCACCGTACTGTTGGCTTCCTCAAGCTGAGGCAAGTTAAACACCATTGACCACATCTCATTTCACCTCCACACGCGCCCTTAAGTGCCACCAAAAAGACGTTGTGCTGAAACGGTTGACTTTTCATGCACCAACTTTGACCGACGCTTGTGACATCCACATGTGGTGTTTTCAAGTAATTCCAATGCTATTGTGTTTGTCTTGACATCCTCTACATTTATCAGGTGGTTTCATGACCCAAGTTAGTTTTTTTTCCATTCAGGTTTTGAGTTTATGTTCAGTTTTTGCTTAATTTTTGGATCTTTAAAATTTTTTTGACACAGCAATTTGTGATTTCTTGTCTTTCCATTATTATTAGTGGTGTTTGACACTTCTATTTGCTTCAATTTGGTGCATCTATGCTTCATTTGTGATTTATGAGTTGTTCATGGGTTTTTATGGTAACTCCTCCATTGTATGTTCTCTTTTGTTGTTTTTTGGTATTGCATCTAATAGATGACTCCACCAAACTAAATTTAAGTTCAAATGTTTTTTGGATCTTTCAAGTTTTTTGACACAGCACTTTGTGATTTCTCTGGTCTTTCCACTATTATTAGTGGTGTTTGGCACTTATATTTGCTTCAGTTTGGTGCATATGTGTTTTATTGGTGATTTATGAGTTGTTCATAGGTTTTTACGTTAACTCCTCTGTTGTCTGTTCTCTTTGGTTGTTTTTTGGCGTTGCATCTAATGGATGACTCCAAGTTTGATCTACTTCTCATCTCTATTAAGATTACTGAATTTAAGTTGAAATGGATAAATTACTATGATTGGAATATTACTATCCGAGTTTATTTAATGGGTATTGAAAAGGACACTCATTTCTTAGAAGATCCCCATCTGACAAGAATGAAAAGAGTATGGCTTGGAAACAGGCTAATGCTCGAATTCTATTTCAAATTCGTAACTCAATTGACCCTTGCATCTTAACCTCTATTAGTCATTGTAAGACAATTAAAGAAATTATGAATTATCTGGAGTCCATGTTTAATAGGAAAAGGAATATCACCTGAATTCACAAAGTATGTAAGGGGCTTTACAGAGATCAACAATAGGGGTCCTTTGAAGGATTTTGTTTTAGATTTCAAGAGGGTGTATGAGGAGATGAAGGTCCTTATGTCACCTACTACTGATCTTCAAATGAGAATTCAAAATTTAGATATTAGTTTCCTTGAAGCTCTTAATCCTTCCTATGAAATGATGCGCTCTCAGATTTTGTCCAGTCAAGAATTTCCATCTCTTGATGATGCATTTGTTTGTGTTATTCATGCTGATAGTTTGAAGCGTCCTCTTGTGACTCCTTATGCAAGTGCTTTGGCCAGTTGAGGCCATTTTGATAAGAAGAATAGTAGGTTCAAGCAAGGAAGTGGCTCTTAAACTCCAAATTATGGCAATTGTACCTGCAATTATTGTCATGAAGTGGGCCACATAGAGTGTAATTGTCAGAGATCATAGAATAAGCAGTAATGTGATCAATGCCGTGGTAGTCTAGCTCATGCCACAAATTACTGATTCTACTTCTGTTGATTTTAGTATTACTACTTCATCGTCTTCAAAGGTCATCACGTGTGTTCTTAATGGCCATACTCCATACACTACCCTTTTTTCATCTGCCAAGTTGTTTCCTGTTGATCCAAAAATCTTTGGTTGTGTATGTTTTGTCCAGGATGTGCATCCTTGTGTTAGTAAGCTAGATACAAAATCATTAAAAAGGTTATCGGTGTTACTCTCGTGACCTTCAGCATTATATTGTGTCTATTAATGTCATCATTCATAAGTCCACTTCCTTCTTCTTCTTTTCAGAATCCTTTGTGTTGCCAGTTCATGAGTATGATGATGTTTTATTCTATCATGTTCCTGTTACACCAGTTCAAGCATCTATTCTGATTCCAACTATGATATAAAGTACTAAGGCTTCCAGTATTCCTGCCTTTCCAATGATTGCTCCATAATTGGATCATGTCCAAGTTTTGTTTCTTCCTCCAAATGACTTGACAGTAATTGATCAATTCTCTCCTCCTTCTGGTTCTATTCAACTTGATAACCCTATTATTCCTAATCATTCTATTACTAATGACCTTCATGTAGACTTGCCTATTGCCCTCCGAAAAGGAAAACGTTCCCACCGTCCTCCACAAAGATATGCTACTTATATCTATCTCATCTTTGACTTTGTTTCTTACAAACATTTGTCTCCCTCTTCCTATTCATTGGTCACCTCCCTTTAGTCTATTTCTCTTCCTACCTCTCTTCATCAAGCCTTAAATCACTCAGGATGACGTGCTTACTATGGAAGAAGAAATTATAGCCCTTGAATTATCTGGTACCTAGACCCTTATTGACCTACCGGTTGGGAAAAAAGCTATTGTTGTAAATGGGTCTTCACTATTAAGACTAAGGCTGATGGTTCTATTTAATGGTTAAATGCTCATCTTGTTGCCAAGGGGTGTGCCTAGACATATGGTGTTAATTATTCAAAGACATTCTCTCATGTGGCCAAGTTAACTTATGTTCACCTTTTTGTCTCTTTAGCTACTATATTTGGATGGGATCTCTATCAGTTAGATATTAAAAATGCCTTCCTTAATAGTGACCTTCATGAAGAAGTCTATATGGAGCAACCACCTGGGTTTGTTGCTCAAGGGGAATGTAGGAAGGTGTTTTATCTTTGAAAGTCATTATATGGCTTGAAGCAGAGTCCTTGGGCTTAGTTTGATAGATTTTGTACAGTGGTTTAAACATTTGGCTTACATTAAAGTAAGTGTGATCCTTTTATGTTCTATCAATAGATAGATGCCATCTGATTCTTTTAGTGGTATATGTGGATGATATTGTTATTACTAGTAGCAATACTTCTGGTATCTCCTAGTTGAAGGTCTTCCTAAATTCTCATTTTCAGACAAAAGACCTTAGACCACTGAGGTACTGATAGGACCAAAAACTGTCGCCTGTTTCGACCGTCAGATGATTGCACCTAAAATGTAGCATAGTGTGCAACCAATCGTTCTTCTCTCATGGAGCTATTATTTGGCATTCCTAAGTAATTTCCTAATTACTAACTAAAATAATCAGTAAGTTAATTAAGGGGGTTTTGTGGTGCAAATAATCT
>JBAGKO010000014.1:14328135-14340378 GCA_037177275.1 Acacia concinna
AAATCAAGTACAAAAGCATAATACAAAGACATGTCTCAATCAGTGCAAGAAATTATTTGAGTGTTTCAATTGATGAAAGAAATTGGTGTTGTTACAACACTACTTGCAAAGTTGAGATAAAGTTGCGCAATGCATAGCATCAAATTTTGTGTTCCATGAGTACACAAAACATATTGAAATTGATTGTCATTTTCTTCGTGATCAAATCAAAGTAAATTTCATTTCTACAGGGCATATGTGATCAATCTACCAACTAAGAGATCTATTAACAAAAGCTCTAAGTAGGACATGAGTTGAGTATATTTGTAACAAGTTGGGTATGATAATTTGATAAACATATATACTCTAACTTGAGGGAGAGTGTTAGAATCATATAATTTAGGAAATAAATCAGAGATTATACAAAATCAAATTAGAACAAGATTAGGAAACATATCAGCTGAGATTAGGAAACAAATCATATGTGTAATTAATTTATTTAATTTCTCATTATTCCTTAAGCTCATCATACATTATATATAGGAACTCTCTTATACAATCTAATTCATAAGATATACTTAGGACATTCAGTATATTCAATTTCTCTCTTGTATCTCTATTTTCACTTCAAAGGCTAATGAGTTGATGTAGAGGGTTGTTCTCAGCAGGACGCCTACCTTTTGGATCCATGACTTCGGGGCGTTTGGATTAACTTTTGAAAATAGCTTTTACGGATTCAGAGGTGAGTATCTGAGAGAAGTTTTATCTCGACTTATGCAAAATTAAATTTGAAACCGTGGTTTGGGAGTTTCTCAAACACCCCCAATTCATGAAGATATAGGCTCCTCTAGCATGGCTTTTTGTTGAATAATTGAAGGTTTTATCAGAGTTAAAAGCATATAATTGGCCTCAACATGTTGTCCAATATGAGTCATTCACTGCCCTCTTGTGCTTGATAAGGATATGTTATGGACGTCGTTAAAGCGCGGTGAAGCTTCTGAAAATGAAAATGAGAGGTGGATGGGGTGCTAGTTGGTGGGAACAAGGATGTTGTTTCATTTTATTTTTTAAAAAATTTATGTCAAATCGTGATAATAAATCAACGTTAGTTGAGTTTAACAGTTTTACTTCAATTTTAAAAGTTTATAATTATTTTGTTCTAAAAAATAACTTATAGTTATTGTTACATTTTTAGTAAAATTTGAATTTATTTTAGCATATTAACCCAAAAATTATTATAATATCAAATATTAAATATAAATAAATAAATAAATTTATACTTTAAAAGTTGTAACTATGGTATACTTTTATTATATTAATATTAATATTGTAATAATATTTTTACATAACATTAATTCTTAACCGTTACAAATTGATCTAATAGTATAGAAGTTATGGATAAAATGGCAGTTACTGGCAGAAAAAAAAAATATTAAGGACAATAGTATTTTAGTGATTTGAAAAGTAGTAATTTGTTAGTTATATTTTAAATTGTTGTGTGTGAAAGCGAGGGTAAATTTTTTTTAATAATTTGTTGCCTGCAAAATTATTTTCTTTAATTATTAGAACTAAGGGCTTGTTATCAAATTTTTAATATAATAATTATATTTAGGTTAGTATTCTCTTTGCCGTAAATATTTCATAATTGACTGTTTTAAGTCTTATTTTTATAAATAAAATCATGTATCTAATAATTTAGTTATTTTATTCCTAAATGTATAAATACCTTAATCCACTCTATTTCTTATATTTATCATATTTTTTAAATATAATTTACTTAAATTATAAATTAATATAAACGTTAATGTTATACATGGTTATTGAACAAAAACCAGACCATATTTATTACAATTAAGTATTTTATCTAGTCTTTGTAATTCAACTAAATTAATTAAGTAGCTCTTTTATTAAGGAGATAAGAGTAACAATTAAAAATTTACAAATTTTTCATAAGAAGTTTTTCATTAATTTGTGTCCAAAATCTTGCAATAGCAATTGCATCGTCATTGACGTTGATAATATTTTCTAAAAATCACACCTTCAGATCATGATGAGTTGAAAGTCCTTATTTATTACAATTAAGTATTTTATCTAGTCCCTGTAATTTATCCAAATTAATTAAGTAGCTCTTTTATTAAGGAGATAAGAGTAACAATTAAAATTTTACAAATTTTTCATAAAGTTTTCATTAATTTGTGTCCACCTTTCGATAACAATTGCATCGTCATTGAAGTTGATAATATTTTCTAAAAATCCCCCTTCAGATCATGATGAGCTGAAAGTCCATAGAACCTTTTTTTTCCAAGAAAAAAAAAAAGAAAAGAAAATCCCCACTTCAAAAATAAAACCACATTGTTTTTTTTTTTAATATATTCAATATCTGTTTCGAAGTCTGTGGACGCTCCTCCTACTACAAATGTTTCCCCTGAAACTTGAACCAAGACAAAAACACATTGCTTCTTTGTGAAAGCAATATTGCACACAAACAATGCATCCTGAATTTGTCAGTTTCACAGTCTATTTCTTCACTTTCAAAAATCCCATTGAATATTCATCAAAAGGAATAAAAATCCCATTGAATAATTCTAGCTATTCATTTTTTCCCCTCAAAGGCACCAAAAAGTCAACTAAAGAATTTTTTTTCCGATTAAAATACACGTAATAGTATTAACAAAGCTAAGAATCCATAAAGCATTCAAGGATCCATCCCTCCAACTCACATGAAATTGAAGTACAGAACACAGGAACTCAATATAAAAATGACAAGTTGCTCATTTCTAAGTGTATATATAAGTAAAAGTCACCTTAAAGTTTGCAAGCATCTCACAGAGAGGGGAAACTGAAAGGCAATGAAAATGTTGAACAGAAGAGGTTCAAGTTCAAAATGTGTGGTGCTGATTGTGTTGGTTGCATTGTGTATGATGCAGATTAATGCAGCAGATAATCATCCCATAAAAAAGATTAGTGCAGAGACCAAGACTTGCACCACCAAAAGAAGCTCATGCTTCTTGAAGAGAATACAATGCCCAGCTCAGTGCCCTTCTGCCTCACCCACTGATCCAAAGGCCAAAATCTGCTATCTGGATTGTGAATCTCCAATCTGCAAGGCTCAGTGCAAAAGTAAGTTCATTCTGTTTCTAGGAGACTTGTGAGGTTATTATGGCCCGAAATTTTCTTTTCCTATTTTCATAATATTATACAATTCCTAACAAGTTGTTATCAACACAAGTTCAAAAAGAGTTATATTTCAAAAGACTAATATAATAAGATAAATGAACGTTGAACTTATAATCCTTACTTCACTTATGCGATGTTAAATATATGACTTATAATAATGCACCTTCCTTAAGATGAGGGAGGCTCCATACCATGGCACTTCATTTAGCCGCTTGCTAATCAGAATCCTTTATGAGTAGCCCTCTATGTAAACTTTAGCCTCTCAACGAAAACATCTTTGTTATGAACACAAATATAAAAGAAGAGCTCAATCCAAAATGATTGGCCTATTCAGAAAGAAAACCCTTAAATTTACAGATCATATTTTACTTGTGAGGCTTTCTAAAACTCAAAAATGTAAATGTTACGCTGTATATATATTTTTGTTGATCTTAGCTTCTTTATAATTAAATCATAGCTTTGGTCTAGCCCGACATGCTATATTCATTTACTATAAATAGTCATCTCTGTCAACATCAGTTACTTATGAAAGCACTTTTGTCATAGACACAAGTTATTGGGAGGGACAATTAAACTAATACATTGCGTCTCACTCCTGTAGGACTCATATTGTAAATGTTCAACTATATTCTATTTTATCTTGTCCTCTTTACAATCAAATCCTAGCTTTGGCCCTGCATTCTATGATCATCAATCACTAATTCCTTGATTATGAAATATTAACTAGTTCTCCTCATGAAAATTTTGAAACAGCACGCAAACCAAACTGCAATGGCCGTGGATCTGCATGCTTGGACCCTCGTTTTGTTGGAGCGGACGGGATTGTGTTCTATTTCCATGGAAGGAAGAACGAGCATTTCTCATTGGTATCAGACACCAACCTGCAAATCAATTCCCGTTTCATCGGTCTGCGGCCGGCCGGTCGGTCAAGGGACTACACTTGGATTCAAGCACTGGGAATCCTCTTTGACTCTCATCAATTCTCCATTGAAGCCACCCCAGCAGCAACTTGGGACGATGAAGTTGACCACTTGAAGCTCTCTTACAATGGACAAGAACTTATCATCCCACAAGGCCCTTTCTCTGCATGGGAATCCCCAGAAAACAAAGTTAAATTGGAGAGAACTTCAAGCAAGAACAGTATCTTGCTTACCACTGAAGTTGCAGAGATTTCTGTCAATGTTGTTCCTGTGACCAAGGAAGACAGTAGAATCCATAACTATCAGATACCTGAAGACGATTGCTTTGTTCACCTGGAGGTGCAATTTAAGTTCTATGGCTTATCACCTAAAGTTGAAGGAGTTCTTGGAAGGACTTACCAGCCGGATTTCAAGAATCCGGCTAAGCCTGGCGTGGCAATGGCGGTGGTCGGAGGGGAAGACAAGTACAAAACAACGTCACTTCTTTCTGCAGATTGTGGGGTGTGTCTGTTCTCTCCTGCTCAAGCTTTTCCAAAGAAGATCATAGAACCAGTGATGGATCATGGAACGTTAGATTGCAGAGGTGTTGCCAACAGTGGGAATGGCATAGTTTGCAGAAGATAAAATAAAACCTGGAAATCTCCATTTCGAATTCTGGAATAATTATATGTTTGAACATCTATCAATATCAACAAAATATTTGTGTGTTAAATTTCATTGTTTGAATTAAAAATTTGTGTAACCTTTTGTTTACTTCATTATTCATGATTGATAAAATTATGCAGAAAAGAAATTATAATAAAAGTTATATGATTTCGTATGGAAGATATCAAATTTATGTTGGATTTACTTTGCACTTGGAGATTTACTCTGTAAGACTGATTGGCCAAAGAGAAATGCACCAAAATGTCTCATAAAACTTTTAAGTTTATCTCATTTCAGAAGATACTTGTGGACTTTGTGAAATTACTGTGTAATGAAAATACTACTCCCTCCTATTTATGAGACTTAGTTGATTTTTTTGGAGAATACTAGAAAAATCCTAAAAAAGTTAATTACATTATTTAATCATATCATATATCATATTTTATTACATTATATATTAGTTCATTAGTCAAATAACATAATTTGAAGAAAAAATATAAATTTTAATGTCTTAAAGTAATGTAATTAGTTTTCTTAAAATTTTCTTAGGATTCTCCAAAAAAGTCAACTGGGTCTTATAAATAGGAAATTGGGTAATAATACTTACCAGACCATAAGAGTGAAAAATGTTATGGTAACTCCATCTTATTTGCTTCTGTTTTCAAAAAAAAAAAAAAAGAGTCTAAAAATGTCAAAGGGTATTTCTTGTGTAAATGAGAAAGCAAAAAAAAATAAAGAAAAAAATAGAGTGAAAAAAATCTCGTGTTTGGTGCTACATGTTACATCCAGTTGTCTTCTCAGGGTAGCCAACTCTTCTTTCCAAGTTACCATCTCCAATCTTATATATATTGGTTTATTTTTGTGGTTAAAGTTGATGTGCTTATCTCAATTTTTTTCTTTAAATTATGTATATATACAAGGAAACATAAATGTATTGGAACTTCAATGGTTACCGTTATAATTCTTCATAACTGTTAATAACTTAATTTTTTAACGTAGTGTTCATGATTTTCCTTGGTTGAATTTCTTTTCAAAGACGTTGGCTACATGTTTTTTGCATTAACATTTGTTTAATTTTTTAATAGTTATATTATTAAACAACTTATCTCCTAATGACCTTTCTCTGCTATTACAAATTATGTTAAAAAATTATTGATGATAAGTACTAGAAATAAATATTTAAAATAACACTATAAAACAAAATGGCCTCACACAGCTCTTACTTAGCCTGCCACAAAAAAAAAAATCCCACTCCCTCCTGTGTCCTGGGTGTGTGGACTTGTTGTGTGGGCATAGAATAATAATAAGAGTTCATCAGAGTTATCCATCAGATCTATCCAAGAAATATCAGAAATCAGAACTAGGGAAAATAAAGAAAGAACTTACAAGGTCCATATATATTGTAAACCTGTAAAAACAAGGGAAGTTTAACTCCTTTGATTTATATTTGAACAACAGGATCTTGAAGGTACCTTGAAGGCAATTTCTGACAGGCTCATTTGCACCCATCACTTTACTATATTACAAGAATTGCTTAAACAATGGGGAAAAAGGACTAAAAAGAGTATAGAGAAATTATAATAAACCTCCATTCACCGATATCAGAAACTTATCAACTTGCTCCAAGGCCTAAAAAGGCCACTGTACTTGATTGCCCAAGGCTAGAATTGGCCATGAATAATACATAAGAAGATTTTATATTTGGGATAGGAAGGTGTAAGATTTAAACACGTGACATGTTGGAGGACCATCTTCCTCAAACACAACATGACAGTCGAAGAAAGATTTTATCTTCCTCGAGGATTTACCAATTGTGAGAACACAGCACTTGTGGCAGCATCTTCTGCATCATCGTCTGTGCCAGAGTTAGCCACATCAATCATACTCACACTGTTATCAAATGGCTCAAGTGTCGTCAGCTGAATCCCAGTAATGTGATTTGTGCTGTTATCTTCAGGTTCAGTGAGCGCTGAAGAGGTCTCTTGAAGCTGCAGGGCATATTCAAGATTCCATAATATATCTCCCATGGATGGCCTGTCCACGCCGTGCTCGGCCAAGCATTTCTCAGCCGTCTCCCCGAATTTCTTCAAAGAAGCAGGACTCACCTTCCCCACCAGATTTTGATCCATGATTTGATCAAGCATGCCCTTTTTCTGCCAGGTCATTGCCCACTCAGCTATGTTGACTTGCTCCCTTGGAAGAACAGGATTCAAAGCTGGTCTTGTGCATAACACTTCCATCAGTACTACTCCAAATGAATAGACATCTGATTTCTCTGTGAGTTGTTGCCTTCTGAAGTACTCAGGATCAAGATAACCGAAGCTGCCTTTCACCGCGGTGCTTACATGGGTCTGATCTAGAGCAGGACCAGTTTTTGAGAGGCCAAAGTCAGCAACTTTGGCAACAAAATTGTCATCCAAGAGGATGTTTGTTGTCTTTACATCTCTGTGAATTATGCTTTGAGCTGCACCAGTGTGAAGATAATGGAGTCCCCTAGCTGCTCCAATGCAAATTTCCAGCCGCTGCTTCCATGAAAGAGATGGCAGCTCTGCTCCATACAAATGGCTTCTAAGTGGACCATTAGCCATATATTCATAGACAAGAATCATTTCTGACCTCTCATCACAATAGCCTATGAGAGACACGAGATGACGATGGCGAAGCTTGGACAACATGTCGATTTCTGTTCTGAATTCAGCAATGCCTTGTTCAGATCTGGGGTTGCCTCTTTTGACAGCTACATTGGTGCCATCTTCAAGTGTTCCTTTATAAACCCTCCCAAAACCACCAACCCCAAGAAGCAGCTTCTCATCAAATTTTTTGGTTGCATCTAGGATCTCTTGGAAACTGAAGAAACGCCCAAGATTTGTCGAAGTTAAAGAAATGTAACTCGCTGTTCCACTCTTCTGTGATAATGTTGACTTTGTCATGGTCTGAGAGTTTCCATACAAGGGCAAAGGCAGCCATGAATGACCTTGTTGAGGGGACTTTGACCGGCGTCTCACAACACAGCAATAGTAACACAAACCAACCAATGCTATTGCAGCTACTACTCCAACAGCAGAACCAACTATTATTGCTATCTTGTTGGCCTTCGAAGATGAAGTAGGAAGAAGACTCTCCACTGAAGAAAGCCCATCCAAGCTCTTCAATGCATTGCTGATTTTCAATATCTCCAGCCCATTCATGGTGGCATTTGTAATATCTGCAATTGAGTCTGGACCAACACTAACACTTAAAGTGTTTGAATCTGTGGAGGCATTAGAAACAAAGTCCTTGTAGTAAGGCACAGCCAAGTTACCAGTTATGGATGAGAGATCAAAACTGTCAAGAGCTATATCAGAATTTATGAACATATCAAACACTAAACTGTTGAGGGATATGCTCATAATATCACAAAAGTGTGCCCGAATTAAATAAGAGAAGATTGGATCCACAGGGAAGACCCAAGTAATGTTGAAACTATTTTGAGCCACATTTGCATCACCCATAGTTTCTGCTGTGGCATAGACCCAATTCGGTGCTGTCTCAGGTGAAACACCCGCTGGATACTTGATGGTTGAAGGGCTAACTGAGACATTAAGGACAGAACTATTCACATGAAGGTACTTCAGATCATTCTCCCAAGTCCTTCCAAGGCTGTCATTTTGAGCGTTAAGCAGAGGACCACCCATGTTCAACCGGTAAACAGTTTCGAAGGCAAGTACAGAAAGGCCACTGAATGGTTCTAATGGGTTTAAAACCAATGCCTGATCAACAAACAAGTCATTTGGCATAGATACAACTTCAATACCATTGACAAAAACCACTGAACCATTTGAAGGAATTAAGGTAAGAGTCAAGGTATCAGAGGTCACATTGATTGAGTATTCCTTGAACATATAAGAACCATTGTAGTTCTTAAAGGTGAAGTTATTCAGGAGAACAAATTCATCAGTGACCACGGTTAAAGAAGCAGTAGTCAAGTCATGGCTAGAATTTTTAACAGGGAAGAAGTAAAGGCGGACCCAGTGACGGCCTTGTTGCTGAATTTCAAAGTTATAAGAAGCTTTCTCGGTGAAAATCCGAGCTGATTGGTATATTGGGAATGGGACAGGAGAAGTAGAATTAGCAGCAACAATAGAATTCTCAGTTTCCAATACTAAAGAAGAGTGTTGTGAATCAGGAACAAAAGTACGACCTTGGAAAGTGATATTTTTAGAAGAACCACAAGCAATCAGATAATTATCAGGAGGGGTGTATGAGGAAAGTGACTCATCCACCAAGAATGAAAACACTGCTAGAAGAAAAGAAACCCACTTCACTATGTTCATCTTCACCATCTTCACTTCCGGGTCTTCACCAATCCATAAACGGGTTACCATACCCAATTCACAAATAAAAGAATCGCCGGGAAATTTACAGAGACCTCAGAATTACGCAAAAAATGAGCAAAACGCTGCAAATCCTATTAAAAAAGAGCTGGTGGGCTACATACACAAAAACCTGCAGTAATACCGGATCTGATCAACTCAATGCCCAGAAGAAGACATTACTTTTACAAGTAGTAGACAAACATATAATGAACTTTAAATGTCACAAGACAATCCAAAAACACAAGCTCTTCTCAGCTGTAAGTTCAGATCCTATTTGCTAGAGTTTTCTGACGTGAATAGACTGAAACTATATAGGAGTTCTTACCTCATGGAAATGATGTGATGACAGTGAGGAGATATGATGGAGACGAGAAAGAGTTGAAGCTAGAAAGAAGATTTACATGAATCCAATTGGCGAATGGAGGGCCATTATGAACTCGAAGCTTTTTAGTGTAGGTACAAACACCGGTTTCCAGGCTGTTGATTAGGCTGTCAAGAACAGGGTAAGAAAAACAGAGGACCCCACAAGGGAGGAAAAATGATACGAAACTTCGAAATCTCACTTGCGAGCTGTTATATATATGGTATATAACTACTCCATTATAAGGATGAAATGAAATAAGAATCTGAAAATCCAGCTGTTCCGGCATGTTATTGCGCTGTGATTTTAAAAATTTTGAGATTCTTTGTGAAAGAATATTTTAGTTCATATAAAAATGATAAAACTCTGGAACTGAAAGAGTCATTATTATGAATCAGCAACGAAACAAGGTCGTATTTAATGGAGAGTTATACCAACTGGAGATTGTGTTTTGTTTACAATATAAAATTTCTGAGTTGTTAAATTCGTGGAAAAGGGTTCGAAGAACATGGGGGCGTGGTGGGATGAAGGATATCTGGGACCCGCTTTAACGCGGCTTCAAGATACAGAAAGGACAAGAAGGACAGAGTTGACGGCGATCATTGACGTGGTTAGAAGCAATTCTTATATCTTTACAGTTTTATTATATGATTATGAAGGTTAAAGATTTGTTCATGGATTGGGTGTAGAAAAGAGAAAGAATTGAGTTGACAAATAGAAATAACGGTGAGACAGAGAGGTTGAAGTCGTTAATGTGAAAGCGAGAGATTGAGGCCAAAAGAAAAAGAGACGTTAAGACTTAAGAGACAGAGAGAGTACGAAGAAAAACTGAAAAAGGGGGAGAGAGAGTGATAAGAATATAAGAAGCGCCGCATAGAAGCACATGGCTTCTCACTGTCTCACACCAAATGTCTCTCTCACAACATTTTATTTATTTATTTATTTTTGCCAGAGATTTTATTTATTTATTTATTGAGATAAATGATTTATGATTTAATGCGTCCAAGTATTTTTTTTTTTTCCCAGCAACTCCTTTTTTTATTTTACATGAAAACTTTTCATTTGTGTCATGATTATATTAGGTATAAAAATATTAAAGAAATATCTTTATCTGTCTCTCCCTATCTGTCTCTCCCTTTCACGCCTTCCCAATTCTCCAATATTATTTACTCCAAAAAAAATTTTACCGGAAATTTCAATAAATATTTTAGATTAGTGTGTATTGTAACTCACGAATTTGTCTTTTTATCGCCCTTGCATTATTTTTTATAATAATATTAATTACCATGATATCAATGATTGGTTGTGCATGCCACTAATGAAACCAATACATATTGATATATATATTAGTGCACTTTATGGGTAGATAGTTCTCTTCTTCTTTCTTTTTTTTTTGGTATATAAGGATCAATGAACTTTTTTTTATGTAAATAAAATAGAATTCATGGAGCAAGTGATAATGTATAGAGTATAAATGTTTTTTCTTCTCCCAATTAACTAGTATTCTTTTCTTTTTTGTAATATTTTTATCAAGACTTAAACTTACATTTTCTTCTTTATGGTAAAATAGTTTACCACCTTGCAACCATTAGTACACATAAAGAAAATATCAAAAATGTTTTTTGTATTAGCAAAAAATTTGAGTTCGAATCAGGTGTATTATGAGAAGATTTTATACACAAATAATCCAATTTTCACTTAGGGAAAATTCTAAAAAAAAGACAGCGGAAATAAAGAAATCTCAATTCAAAGCAACGAAATTAAGAAGTTTCATATCAATACCTTTTATACCTTTTTATCTAAAATTACAAAAATACCACTGAATTTTAACAAAAACAGTATCTCAATTCACAACACCAGAGGTACTTATGTATTGTATATTTTTAGCTATGAGATGTTGTTAATTAAAATACTCTTATTGTAAATTGAAATACTCGTATTATTAAAATCTAGTGGTATTTTCGTAATTTTAGAAAAAAAAGTACAAAAATGACTAATTTAGAATTTCTGGATTTCGTTGCTCTGAATTAGAATTTCTCTATTTTCTTTTATCTTTTTTGGGATTTTCCCTTTCACTTATGTTACAAAGAAATTGTTACAATTTTTTCTTGTGGAACGTTACAAATAATTTTAAAATATGAAATATTAAATTTATTTGTCTTCTCGGTTGATTGGTCAATCACCCCATTAGCTTTTCCATAACTATGATGGCTCTTTTTGGAAATTTTTTATAATAATAATATAATGGGAGTTAAAAAAGAGAATGGAAATATGAAAATTTCAATTCATAACAACAAGATTCATAAATCTTAAATAAGTCTTTTTGTACTTTTTTGTGTAATTATAAAAATGCCACTGAATTTTTAACATCACGAGTATCGTAATTCACAACACGAGTATTTAAATTAACAACATCAAAAGTATATAGGTATTACATATTTATACTGTGAGTTGTTTGTATTGTTATTGTTAATTGAGATATTCTTATTGTGAATTACGACACTAGTGTTGTTAAAAATCCAGTGACATTTTGGTAATTACACAAAAAAAATGTACAAAAAGACTGATTTAAAATTTTCTAATCTTGTTGTCCTAAATTGGGATTTTCATATTTTCAATATCTTTTTCTGAAATTTTCCCTAACATAAAGTTATCTTGGAATTGGGTGACAATTAAAAATTAAATTACTATTCCCCATAAGTAAAGATTGGTCTAACTAATAAGGAGTTGTGTAACGCCTTACTTTTTCATAGCGAAATCCACACAGTAGTATCTTTAATATAACCAGTCAAGGATGTTAAACATC
>JBAGKO010000014.1:14340478-14352745 GCA_037177275.1 Acacia concinna
TTTTAATAAGGTGCCTTATAAATATGACAAAAAAAATCATTATCTCTCTGCCCTATATATAGAACCAGATCATAGTATACATTAGTATGGGAAAATTGTGTCTCTATTAATATTTATTCTCACTTCTTCTCCACTTAATATCTTAACTACTAGATTATGATTTAATTGATGAGATTGAATACTATCCATATATAAATTATTAAATATAATAAAAATTTATAATCATAATATTAATAGATAACTTAAATCCCACTCATTAAAATATAATTCAACAATTGATAAAATAAATGGAGAGGAAGTGAAAAGTGAAGTTAGTATGCCTCTTCCCACATTAGTACTATAGTTAATGGGAAAGGGTGTCTCCACTAAATATTTTCTCTACTATTTTACAACCATTAGATTATATTTTAATGATGGGGTTTAATGATAGGTAAATCTACCTAGCATTAAATCTCAACTATTAAAACATAATCCAATAGTTGTGAATTAAATGAATAAGAAGAGGAGAAAATTGTTAATGGAGTCACTCCTCTCCCATGATAAATTAAGAATGAAATATGCAAAATTTATTACGCAAATCTCTCCCGCTTATCAAATGCTCCTATACTGTCTTAGATCTTTTTAGATGGAAGGCAAAAAGAGCATAAAGCCAATAAAATTTTTCCTTAACAATACTCCCTCTCGCCTAAATTATAAGAGACGTTTAATCAAATCTCATGGTTTGAAATGGTAGTTAAGAATATTAAGTATGTCAGTTAGTTAATTTCACTAAAATACCCTTATTAATGAGAAAATATAGAATAAAAGAGACAGTCATTAATATATTTGTATTTAATAAGGATAAAAAAATTTAAAAAAAAAATTAAAGTACAAAACATTCTTCAAATATCTTTTATATTTTTAGGACGGAGAAAATGTTATGGTTGTCTTTTACACGGTGGGAGTAGTAATAAAAAAAAGAAAGCTAAGAAGAGACAATTAATTCTCAGAAAGGAACAGACTTAAAGTGCACATCCTAATAATATGATGCTTAATTTGATCTTTGTCAATTTTCATACCCAAACTACAAATGCTTTTCTCTTCAGTCTCACGCCACAGCAAAAGTAATCCAACTCTTCTCTAATTTCTTTTATATTTACAATGCTCTGTAACTCAAAATTAATTAACAACCTCTAACTATATTTATAGTATAAATACACATTAGCTTAGAATCATGGATTCAACGGAAAGAAGAAAGAAGAGCGGAGAGTGATATCTATATATATATATATAAGCTCATTGGTAAGACTTGAGCATGGCTCCACAGAAAGTACAGATAATGGCCTTCCAGTTTTTCCAATAGAAAGGAACCCAACAAAACCTCGTCTGTGTCATCATGTCTGCCACGCTGGCTCCCCCGCCGCACCGTGAGCACGTCCCGGCAGCCGGCTTGCTCCTCCGCACCTTCCTCGTCTGATCCACCAGAAAGCAAAAACAAACCATATTCTCTCAAAGGCCAGTTAAGCTCTCGGATTCCGTGTCGAGAATTGATATGCGGACATATAATTAGCTGGCTCTTACCAGGAAGCAAAGTGTTATGGGGCCTTTATATAGAGAAATGAATCCATTAAAGGTCGAACAGGTAGGGTTTGGAGACCAGGAGTGCGGTGGTCGATGACTGAAACGTGTGCGGTGGGATGCGGGGATCGGGAATGAAGACCGTTGGATGAGTGACACGTGGAGAGAAAGAACTGGAGGCTGCTTGTATTTATTTTTTTTTAAAAAGTTTTGGGGTTGAGAGCTGTAAGTGGTGGTGCCATAGAGGTGGGGTAATGCCTACAGTTGGGAATGAGGATGAACATGTGGGAAACTGCCACGTGGAAATCATAGTTAATGAACAGAAAAAAGGTTCGATCATAGAGGCCGAAAGGGTTGGGTAATATTGGATAGCAGCTAATATCCTAATGTACGTCGACGGTACATCTCATCTCTTTTAGCCGCACAATTAATATATATAGACGCTTTCAATTTCTATGGCCTTAAAAACTTTGTTTATACAAGTGGGAATTGGGTTTAAGAAAAAAAATGTTTGGTACCTTACAATGTACGACTTTGGTCCTCATTAATTTCAGTTTGTAGAAAAGTTTTAATAATAAATATAGATCCGCTGATGATTGGTTTTCAATTTTATCTTATTGAATATATATGTGAGAGAAAAACGAATAACACCTTTTTTTTGGTACCCATTGTTGAATGAAGGCAAATTTATAACAGTCATTCAAATTAAGACATACTAAATATTTTAATTTCAATTTCTTAGTTTTTGAGCTTTGGTCAACCTAAACTTATAACAGAGACCAACATGAAAGTGAACTAAAGTTTAAATCTCGTGGGAGATGCACCCACCATATTTTAGTGGTCTCTCTATTTTATTCCTAAATATTATATATATTTTGATAAAATTATACTCCCTCTTATAAGGATTATAAAGAATATTTTCTCTCGTGAGTGTGGTCCTTAATATAAAAAATAAATCTCTTTATCTAAAATTTTATGAGGTTGGAGTGGAATAAAATGATAGGGAGAGGCTTCAAGAAAGCAAATGGATCCAAGAGATTAATGGTACACACACATATAATTTATATTTGAGTAAATTAAAATTAAACATGATTCATCGCATACTTAATTAGCTAGCATTGAGGAAATTAAAATGTTGCTAACAAAAAGTAGGATGCAAAAACTTCATGTGTACAAGTAGGTAGCTGATAGTAAATGCATATTTTGTGAGACGGAAAGAAGTATACTAATAGAGAACATCTATTCTTCAACCGTTGACCAGCTTCTTGGTTTTTATTTGCAGAGTATACTAATTGCTTTAACAACATATGAGAACTAGAGTTTGTTTGTAAGAATATTTTTTGGTTTTTAAAAGTAAAAATAATTATAAAACTTGTTTAGAAAACTATATTTAAAATTTAATTTAAAAAATAAAAAACAAAATCGGTTTTTAGGTTTCTTTTTTGCTTTTTTTGTTTATTTTAGTTTTTGAAGTCGTTATCTATCCACTATTAACACCGCACTGCTGGCATCGGATAAGGATCCTCTCCTTGGCAAGGAGGGATCCTTGTCACCCTATCCTTCATGAAAGGGAAATAAAAAAAAAAAAAAAAAAGGAGGTGAAACCCCCTCAACTAATATGGTGTGTGAGAGGGGAGTGAAAGGGAGGTGCCAAGGGAGAGAATCTTTATCCACTAGCATTGACCGCTATTGCGTCTCTATCAACGATTGTTGCTATTACATCACTTCATAAACAGATTTTTTAAAATCAATAATCTAAATAATTTTTTTTTCAAAACTTGTTTTTACAATTATTTTGAAAACAAACATATAGAAAACAAAAAAGAAACATGCCCTACATTTCTACCTTCCTTCAAAGCTAATCCACACAAGAGGTAATTCATTTGATCGAGAAAGAGAAGAATGAATATGTTGGAGTGATTTGTATAGTTTGTTTTCTCCAGAAATGAAAATTATTAAAGCAAAACAAAAAAATAGCTAGACAAAAGGAATAAGGATGTCTATGGTATTGGTAGTTCAATTGTATCATATGGAATAGTAACTATTAAAGGATTTTTCAAAGCACCAGCGTTACACATTTTATTAATGACACACACACACACAAAGACACCTACCATTCTCCAACTAGCCGTATATATATAGTACCAGTAATTAATTTATGCAAAAATTAGGTATACAGAATAGACTTAGTGTTCATTGAAATTTCAAACTTCTGCCAACAATATTTAAGCTGTATATTTAATTATTGGGATTGAAATTACCTTACTTGGGAAACTCCAAATGTCCTTCCTAAGTAGATCGTAATTGTCGGTGGACCATTTTGCCCTCTATCTGAAGAGGGTATGTAGTGCGTCTTGCATGTATCATGCAAAACAAGTCTGGGAAATTGGAAAAGGCCTCTTTAATAGAGGTTTACTCTTACTACCAAATTATCTAATTTAAAAAATAAATACTCTTATTAAAAAAATTTAAGAAACTTGTAAAGTTGTTTTTTTAAAAAAGATGTTTTGTGTGTGTTACACTTAATTCATTAATTGTTCTTTTTTCTTTTTTAAGGTATTATGTATGGATATATAAATGCACGATGGTGGAAGAAATTTTAGAGATAATGTATGAGTGGTTTGGAAAGATCCATTGGAAAAAGACTTAAGAGAGGATCATGACTTCAGGCTAGTTTGGAATAATTTAATTTGAGTAAATAAGATTTTATGTACAAAATATGTAAAAAATCCCTCTCACATACTTACTTCATACTCTGTAAATAAGATTTTATTACTCTAAATAAGTTATTTCAAACAAGCACTTCACATAACTACTTAAAGACGAAGTTTGTGTTTTATGTGACTTGTATGTAAGCAAGACTCCATATAATAATGTAATAATATTGTTTTTATGAATTTATTCTTATCGTGATGAAAAAGTTGATTGATTAGTGCTATATACTACCTCCGTTTTTAAATGTAAGATCTATTTTTGTGACACAAAAATAGTCTTATATTTAAAAACGGAGGGAGTATATATATACCGTGTGTGGGTACGTAATGTATACGTATATATGATTATGACTCTGGGGTCCTCAACAATTAATATTGTGTATCAATTCAAAGGACACTAGATGTGTACGTAGGTGGAATTTGTTTCATAGGTTTTGCGATGACACTTAGTTAACTAATTCAAATCAAAATTCTTCCTAATTTTGGTTGGAATAATGCTTCAACTTTCAGGTTTCCACACACTTTTTTCATGTTTATGCTTTTTCTTAAAAGAATAATAATTTATTAATAATTGATTATTGATATAATTTATTAATTTGTTGAGAAGTTTCAGTCCCATGCATATGCATTATTAAAGACGCTTATCTACAACGTGGGATCCATGCCTTTTAATTAACATTCAGGAAAGTCCCATGTTCATATGTCTCTCCATTATATTAAGAATATTCCATTTCCCTTAATTATCGAATTTTTTTTATTATAGGACTTTATTAAAAAGATCTTTATTTCATTTTTGTTTCCGCTTTTTTTAGTAATTATGAATAGTTTTTGGCCAAAAAAATGAAAATAAATTGAAGTCATCAATAGAAGAAATTCTAACATAATAAAGATTTAAAGGATATGTATATATATACGATTTTTTAAAAAAAAAATAAATTAAACCCATCATACGTGGAAGGGATGGAAATATGCTACATTGAGCTGGGTTTCAGATAAATTGGTCTGGACCTACAATAAAGAAATGAAGTCTGAGCCTATATGAAATATCCCAAATTGTAATCATATTATTTAAGTGTTGTTAGGAAATGATTTATCAAGTAACTAGAGTGAGATATATGCACTAATTAAATTCTTGAAAACTAAAATTAAAAAAAAAAGGAATATAACTGAATTTTGAAGGCAGTATATATAATTATTAATATTAAGGTGAATTGTATGAAATTATTTTAAGGTAAATGGAAATTTCTATGTTATTATTTAAATATAGAAAGAATTAACAAAGACGACTAGGTGGGGTTAAATAAAAGTATTTTAAACAATTTTCCATTAAATGGCAACGTGTGTGTATTATAAAAAGTTTATTTAAATAAAATAAATTAATAGAATTTAATTGTTTAGATTTCTGGATTATCTTGATAAATTTAGAGCTTGATGTGTATTAAGAGTTATTAGAGTTTAATATGTTATAAATTATAAATAAAAATAAATAAATGAAAGAATTAAAAAAAGAAAGAAAAGAAGAAGAAGAATAATAATAATAAAAAAAAGGAAAAAAGAAATAAATAAAGGAAAATTTCAACTAAATATCTTCTAAAATTGGGAAATCAAGAAAAAGATAGTAAAATTTGCAAAAGACACATTAATGCTAAAGGGGGAATCTGAATTTTCCAAATTATGCCCAAAAGACTCAAATCTCTTGTGATAATGAAAAGGAAAGAGGTTGGCAGAGGAGTTCCTCCCCTCTCATGTGCAATTTCATCATCAACTTGTCCATTCCTATATCTTTCTCTCTCTTCTCATTTCCATGGCGGCAAGATTGGCAAAGGAGTTCTTCCCCTTTCAATCTCCCACTTTGCCATCTTCCTCCTCTCTCTCCTAAACCCAACAACAAAAGCGAGATCGGTGAGATTCTAGAGTGAGATCAGCAATGAAGTTCCTCCTCTCTCCTAAACCCGACGATGAGAGTGAGATTAGCAATACTTGAGAGCAAGATCAACTATAGAGTTCCTTCTCCCTCCTTCCCCCACTTCTCCATATTCCTCCTCTCTTCTAAATCCCATATTGGTGTTGAATACATCCTCAATGTTCCCAAATTGTTGGAGGAATTGGGAAAAATTACATGAAAGCTCTTATTCTTGTGTCTTGGGTGTGTAGGTGAAGAAAGTTAAAGAAGGGACATAATATTTTCTGATATTTTTTTGTTGTCATGAAGTTTTTAATGTACTTATCAATGCCATTATTATTTTTGTTAATGGTAAAACATTATGATATGTAGTGAACCAAACAATATAGTGAGTATAGAAATGTTTGTATTAATCAAATCATTAATGGGATTCGTTAGAATAATAATAAGTTTGACTAGACTCATTATGGGTTTGACAAAAAGAAGGAACAAGTTACTTGAAGAAATTAAGTTATCACTAACAATTGGTATTAACCAAAACCATAGTGGTATTCTCCGTAAACATAATGGTTACCACGATACTAGTGATGGTTTTAATAAAATGAAGGCAAGAGGTGCTTAATCAAATTAAGTGACAATAACTGTGGATATTAACCAAATTTGTAATGGGATTCAATGAAACAATAATGAATTTGACTATACTTGTTATGAATTTTTCTTTGACATCACAGTAGGGGCCTCCTCTTTTCTTTGTTAGAACAGCCTCACTTTTTAAGGGGCATTTGAGTCTTTTGGGCATAACTTGGAAAACCCATTTTCGACATTTGGTACCAATGTGTCTTTTGCAAATCTTACCATCCTTTTCTAGGTTTCCTAATTTCAGAAAGTATTTAACTAGAATTTTCCTAAGAAAGTAAGGGGAATACAATTTCATTTATTAAACAAAGGTGGGGTCCACAACCCTTCCATATTAATGCCTCCATCTTCTTCCTCTTCCCACAATTCTACTATTCATTCATCTTTCAACACGGTCTTGCAATGTGATACTTTTGAGCTTTATTTCTCCTCCATAAAATCTTTCAACTTCAGCATTTATTTTCTATAAATCTTGTTGGGAGGGGAGCAAGTTTGAAGATTAGGGCTTGAAAGAAGTGTTGATTTTCAACAAATAGGAACTATAAGATTGTAGAGGTAAGTAATTATTGGCATTTAATCAGTTTAGAATTTTTATATTACATTATTTGAGAGCTTTAGTGTTAGAGTTTGAATATTATAGGAATATTATTTTTTAATATGATAGATTTACTAATTAAAATTGAGTTTAATAGTTGGATTATGTTTATTGGATGTAGAATTGATGTTTAATTAGTTTAGAATATTGTTAGAGATTGAGAAATGAAAATGGATATTTTGGTTGGAACTTTAAATTAGAGAACTTGAAGATTTTAATCAATTGGAATTATTGCGGGTTAATTGTTAGTTTAAATAAGTGATTGAAATTTGGAAATGATGGTATTTGGTAATAAAATGGAGAATTGGACATTATAAGTTAGATTTATAAATTAGAAGTAAAGTGGGAGACTTTATGTCCATGCAATTAAATTGGTTATATGATTAGCAATTTGATTGATGGGGAATTGTATAATGATGGTGTAGATTGAAGTTAAATTATTTGGTGTTGGCAAATTGGGAGCATTCAAGTGTTAGTAAAAATAAGTTTGGAGTAGAGGTAGCATTGACTTTACTTTTATTTACTTGTCAACTATAATATATGTATATATATAAATTGTTTTGGGATTTGTTGTACCTTTAGAAGGCTTGATTTGAAATTGTATATTTGACTAGAAACTAATCTAGATATACTTGGAAACTATTCAAGCATGCTTATGTGTATTAGAACTCATGGATATATATATTTTGGAAACTATTCAAGCGTGCTTGTGTGTATTAGAACTCATGGATATATATATATATTTTGGAAACTATTTAAGCATGCTTGTGTGTTATAATGGAAATATTATTTGTTATTAGCGATTTAGAAATGATGCCACAAGTTTTACATGACGAATATGTATTGTTATGGTTCCTTGAGTTGAAATTGTATTCTTACCTTAATGATTTATGTGGAATGTACTAGTTGATAAATTTTGTTTGAAACCATACTTACATGTTTTGGATCTTGTATATACATGTCATAATTGTGATTGTTTATCTTTGATGCACATGGATGGATGTGGAGTTATGATGGGAGTTATTTTGTACCTAAATACCACATGGTATGCTATCACTTGATGCACAATGGATAACATTTGTCAGGGCCCCTTCTTCCATATTTTCTTTTAGTCGGGATTATAGTGAAACTATGGGATATGTGACACTTTCTTTGATTTGTTCATTTAAGGAGGGGAGTCATAGTTCATACTTGAGCTCTGTACTTTTAGCTGAGCACATTTAAAGAACTGCTAAGCTTGGGTGGTTTGTGCATCAATAATTTGTTTGGCATGTTAATTATATATGTGATTTATAATTTGAATATGATAAAGCTTTTGTATAATTATTTTGTAATAAGGTTGATACATGTTTTTTTTTTGTAAAATCTCTCATGAATGATATGTGAAAAATGAATTAAAATTTTCAATCGTTTTTAGAACCCATTTAGAAGAGGGTTTTGGTAATCAGATCAAGAAATAGTTTGCGAAAGGTTTTATATAAAGAATAGTGTGACTTAATTATTGTGAGTTGAAATTAATTTTAGACCCCCTGTGTTTTCGATCTATGTTTGCATGTATATTCCTGAATAACCAGAGATCTTTGGATCTCACGGTTTCTATATTTATATTTTTCACGTGAGATTTAAGTAGAGCTTCAAGGAAATTGGTAAGAGAGTGAGCCTAGTTGTAGGCTCTCATTAAAGTTCCTCTTACTTACACATGTCGACATTTGTAATTCCAATTTACATATGTAATGCCATGGCCTAAGACTATTTAATTACAATTTGATAATGATATTTAAATTGAATATTACAAACTATGGTTTTGAAAACTATTGGTTTTAGTGTTGTCTAGGCTTGTGGAACGATAATTGTCAAGTTGAGCTCGAATGCCCGAATCTCAGTTGTATGCTTAAAGTTCTATAGTACTTACTTTTGCGGTGTTTATGAATTATTTGTTAAATTATTCTAATTAGCTTTTCAACCATTTGTCCAAAATTATTAAACAAAATAAATGTTTTATGGTAACATATTTAAAGAAAACAAATGATTTCTAATTGGCTTTCAAATTTTCTCATGGTAATCTTTTATGTTTGGGTTTTGATTCTTTATTTATATGTTAGGTTACTTAAATAGTAATGTAAATGTGGTTCAAAAATCGAGTTGTTACACTATATATAACTTTTTTTTTGGTAAAGTTTAGGTCTTAGCCTTCAAAAGGCTTGATAATGTTTGAAGCTTTTTTAAAAGCTTACTTTTAAAGCATTTGAATATGTTTAAAGCCTATGCTTTTGAATTCATTTACAACTTCTCAAACTTATTTAAAAACCTAAGTTATTCTTTAAAAGTTCAAGATTTATTCTCACTTGCAATATAAGAGTTTAGTAAGAAAAAGAACACATAGCGACAACAATTGTTTAAACAAGTAAGAATAAGAAAAACCAATCTAAGAAAATATATATTCTAAAATCAGCCAAACACAATAAGTAGCAATATGTAAAATTGGATTTTATATTTTTTTTACTTTTCTTGTAGAAACAAAGACAAACTCATTCTACTGAGATTACAATATTTCACTGGGACATCACTAGAATAAACTTATACTCTCTCATGTCCTAATTATAAGATATAATTGACTTTTTTTAGTGAATCATAAGGGTGTGTTTGGAATAACGGTATGATAAATGACTTATTTGTAATCAGATTTATGGATAAGTCAAATTATATATAAGTTAGACTATGTATGTTTGGATTGAGGATAGCATAAGTGACTTATGTAAAAGTAAGATGTGTTTAGTTGATATGTGAAAAAGTAACTTATTGTGGTAAATGACTGAAAGGGATATGAATGTTAGTGAATATATTATACATATATATTGTAAAATTTAAAAATTATACCAAAAAAAAGAAAAATTAATTTTAACAAAAGTTACAAATAAAAGCTTAAAATATATAATTAATAACAAGATTAAATTATTAAAAATGCATATAAATCAGAAATGTAAAATTTTTTATGAAATAACATTGCATTACTAATCAGATCACATGAATCGTATAATTTGGTCTCTAATTTCATCACGAACATAATTCATTTAGGTTTTATAATTACTATCTCCGATCCTAATTATAAGACCTACTTCACTTTTTTCGCTTCCTTAATCTCTCAAAAAAAAATCAACTAGGTCTTATAATGAGTACTTGAGGGAGTCTTATTACATGTAAATATATTGTGATATTTATATTACCTCCTATCCTAATTATAAGATTTACTTCACTTTTTTCGCTTCTTTAATCTCTAAAAAAAACTAACTAAGTTTTATAATTAGGACTGGAGGGAGTCTTATTATATTTAAATATATTATAATAAATTTTAATGCTTTAGAATAATATAGTTAGCTTTCTTAAGATTCTTCTTAATATTCTTTAAAAAGTCAATTGAGTCTTATAATTAGGACCAGAAAAGAGTAAGTTATAACACAAAAATAAAAAATTCAAAAAAAAACAAGGCCAAAACATCATATTGAATAAGTCCAATATCTTTAAGCAAGAACTTCTTGCTCATTAAAATAGGTCCAATATCTAGAATAAGTCCAATAACTCAATTGATATCCCAAACACCCAAATATATCAATTGAATTATTTAAGATCGTTTTTTCCCCTAAACGTCCGATTTCTTGCCAATGTTGGGATTCCAAACACACTGATATACTTGGTGAAGCTTTTAGGTATTCCCTCCTTTCCTATTTATAAGATGCCGTTGACTTTTTTTAGAGAATCCTAGAAAAATATTAAGAAGGTTAATTACATTACTTAATTATATCTTAATCATATTTTGTTACATTATATATTAATTCATAAATCAAACAATATAATTTAAAAAAAACGATAAATTTTAGTGTTTTAAAGTAATGTAATTAGCTTTTTTAGAATTTTAGAAAAATCTCTAAAAAAGTCAATGGAGTTTTATAAATAGGAACGGATGTAGTATCATGTTATTCATATAACTCAAGGGTGTGAGTTATGATGCATGAACCTTTGGTGATGTGTAGAGTTCTTTGACATGATCTGCGTAAATGAGAATTAGATTCTATTAGGGACAACACTTGTTTGAATGACTAGCAAATTGCAAAGAATTAACTTCCTCGTTACTCAAGCCCTCTAGAAAGAGAGATGCTTCTACTCTTGTTTTGGCCCAAACATGTTACTCCTCAATCTTTAATATAAGGCATAATTAGACGGTTGATGTCAGTGTTAGATATAAAAAGTGTTTCGCATTTTATCCATTTTTCCTCAAAAGAGCCTATTAATATTCTCTTATTAATATTAAGTGGAAAGAGGGGGAACTAAAGATGATTTGAGTATGTTTAAAAAATATACTCCCTCTGATCCTAATCATAAGAGTCAGTTGATTTTTTTTTATAGAATCTTAAGAAAGCTAATTAAAAACATTAAAATTCATCATTTTTCTTTAAACTATATTGTTTGATTTATAAACTAATATATAATATAACAAAATATGACATATAATATAATTAAGTAATGTAATTAGTTTTCTTAGCTCAATCAAAAAATTAACTCTTTTAAGATTCTTAAAAAAAAAAGTCAACTAGCTCTTATAATTAAGATTGGAGAGAGCATCATATTAACTAATTTAATTAATATTATCAGTCTACTCAAATTAGTTAATTAGGTCTTAGGACTAGAGGAGTATTGCTTTTTGAATTTTGCCTCTATAGCTCGAATCTTATGATAATTGTGGCTAATTGGAAAATCAAGCAAAAGTTCTATTTGTTTTTTTTGACCTGAGGGAATCAAGCAAAGCTAACCAATCTATTTACAGGTGAATGCTAGGACCTACTGAGATGTTCATATATTATTAATAC
>JBAGKO010000014.1:14374788-14386133 GCA_037177275.1 Acacia concinna
CTTAGTCCCCAAGTTTATTTTGCTTATAAATAGAAGCCTTCATAATCCATTGTAACACACAACTTGAATGAGAATTTATATACTTTTCTCTCTTCTATTCTCTGATCTCTTACTCTTTCATCTCAGATATCATATATTTTCATAACAGATAACACATTATCACCTCAAGATATGCGTATTCTGAATAAGTATAACTAAAAAAAGAAAAGTAGGGAAGCCAGAATGTTACTTTTTTAAGAAAATTGCATTGAAGTCTCGAGTAAAGCAATATATGTTAAAGAGGTTCTAAAATAAGAAAATACTATTATTAAGTCTTCAAGATAAGAAAAATATTACTATCAAGTCCTCATTAATAACTCCGGAATTGTTAATGGCGCCCCTAGGGGTTGTCACAGGGACGTCATTAACAACTCTAAGACCTTACAGTAATTTATTTTTATCTTAAAATTTATTTAATGTATATTTTTTTACCTGGGGCCTTAACGCAATTTTCCCTTCTTTTTTTTTAGCTGTGGAAGCTATCAATTTTTATTTTTTTTTTACAATCTACATCTTAATTTTCGGGTCTAACATGTTCTGTGACTCATTGTGTTGAAAAACATTGAGGGGCCCTCTCATTTGTCCCTTCATCACAAGCTCTTCGCTATTCTTAAGGTTAGTGATGTATTCTAACATCTTGCGGACAAGACAAAATAATTAGTGATGTATTCTCTCTTGTCCTAAATATTTAAGACATAATTAATTATTTTTAGAGAAATTAAAGAAAATAAACAAACTATTTAATCTAGTGTATTATTATTTTATATATCAAAATTGTTTGAAAAAATATGATGAATTTAAATACTTTAAAGTAATTAAATTGGTTTTTTTAAGATTCTCTGAAGATGTCAACTATGTAATTAGAGACAATATAGAGAATTAGTTAAGCGTGATTGAATTTTCCATTATGATTTGTATAGTGGTATGCGTCGTTTATAATTCTAGCCTAAAATAGAATCGTCCTGTAGTTTTTTCCTTCACTTGTTTTCTTTTGGCTCATGAGAGCGTAGTCAAATTCAGTGAGAGAGACAATCTTTCTATAGCCGACAACGTCAATGAAAGGTCGGTGAAAAACATTATTAAAGCAGGCATTTTGCAACATTTGTCAGATATCAAAACGGTTACAAAATCAGATGTCAAAATGGCCACAAAAGTTGGCCATACCATTATCTCTTCAAGTAATGATAAATTGCCATTTCAATATGTCCCAGATATAAAGTGAATCATATCTCAATTTCAAAATTACCAGATTAATCTCATAAGAGACATTTAACTAAATCTCTTAGTTTAAAATAACAGTTATCAATAATAAGTATGTGAATATTGTTACTCATTTTTATTTAAACAATTTTATTAATGAGGAGATATGAAAAAAGAAAGAAAATATCCTTATTTAAACAGTGGATGAGATGTGGACTGTCAGTTCAACATATTTGGTCAACTAACGGTCAACTAACGGCAGGGTAGAATTGCCCCACTTTGGAAACTTTCAGGGCAAAATTGCCCCACCTGAAACTTTCATGACAAAATTGCCCCTAGGGCAATACTTCCAAAGCAATTTTGCCACTTTACCCTTTATTTAAATACTTCTATTAATGAGGAGATATGAAATAAGAGAGAGAATATCCTTATTAAAGTTCATCACTCTTTCTCTCCCCACCCCTCTCTTCTTTCATTAGGAATAATAACTTTTATGGTCAACACAAACATTAATACTACCTCTGTTCCTATTTATAAGACCCCATTAACTTTTTTGGAGAATCCTAAGAGATTAAAATTTATCGTTTTTCTTTAAATTATGTTGTTTGACTTATGAACTAATATATAATGTAATAAAATATGAGATATGATATGATTAAGTAATGTAATAAGTTTTTGTAGGATTTTTTTAGAATTCTCCAAAATAGTCAACGGGGTCTTATAAATAAAAACGGAGAGAGTACATTGGTATTGAATAAGGGCAAAACTACAAAAAAAAAAATTAAAGTACAAAACATTTTTCAAATGTTTATTGTATTTTAGAACTGAGAAAATGTGATGGTTGAATCTTATATTTTAGGACAGAGAGAATAGGTTCTTTTAGATTCACAAGATGTGAAAATATATCATAATCTTAACATTAGTCGAGTCTATGATAAAAGGACAATTGTTACAAGGACGTCTTTGTTTTTCAGGATCATATTAATCTGGAAATTAAAGTCAAATTTCAACAAAGCTGATAGCTTCCATCAGCAACTAGGAGTGAAAAAAAAATGACAATCTCAATTTTCGCATTCTACTTTTTATTTTTTTCAGTTATACATATTCATTATAGGTAATCTTTAAGTGATCAAGTTCTATCTTACCTATTATCAAATCGATTATCTACTTAGCTTTATTTTTTAAAAAGATAAAAACAATGTTAATTGCAATCAATTTATCTGAATAAAGATCATGTTGCTTAGAATTCCATCAACCTATATTTGTGAGATTATTAGTTTGTTTCAAGGGAAGTTTGTATTATAAAATGATCACGATCTAAAGAGCTAGTCAATAGTCATTAGCTTTCTTTAATCGAAGGTCTGAAAAAATGGTGCAGCCAAATGAAACAGAAGAAATCTTCAAGCCTTTGCGCTGGATTATTGGACCATTCAGTTGTTGAGCCTCTCGAAGAAATAGAGATAACCCATTTCTTTGGGAGGATTAATGGAAGCCCCAACCTTGCTGTCGTTGAAGATAACCCATCTTCCATCTTTCAAAATGTGAGCAACATAGTGTCCACACTGCGTTGAGGTTCCTATGTGGCTAATAATTCCCATCAGTCGATACCCTTTCACAACAGAAAAACAACAATAAGCATCATTGGGCGCCACCGGTTGTGGACGGACAATTTCATATCAGGAAACAAGATTTAAGAGAATATTAACACCGACACAGACACTTGTTCGTACATGTGATGTTAAGGGGACATGTGTGCAAGTAATGATCAAAACTCAAAAGATGATGATTTCGATGAAAACAACACTGGATACTTACTTCCTCCGCCATCAGGTAAGCCGGAGTCATTGGGGGCGGAAGGAGTGCCTGATGAGGTTTCATCCATGCCGGTAACAGATATAATATCAGGATTGGTAAATATCCAATCTGTTGCTTTCTCAATGTCCCCACCCTGGAGAGCAATTAGTTACACCCAAGCAAATCATTAGCATTCCTTTACAACTACTCAACCTCTTCCTGTCATAATGATGGAAAGGAGGGTATGAATCCAGAAAATTACCGATGCATTGAGTGCCTTTCGGGCAAGTTCTTCCGGAAACCCAAATGAGATCATCGTAGCAACTTTAGATTGGTCAACAGATGACAAGGAAGCAGAGTTCTGTCCTTTGTTGATTGGATTGTCAATATCTGGAAATAGAAGGTAATGTGCTAGTATCAGCATCGTAGCTCTAAACTTCAAGTCACATTGATAGCAAAAGATTTTCTTTTTCTGATTATAAAGTTGAAAGTGACGAAGAAAACTAATCACAGACCCGGATCATCCAAGTGACACAGTAGCCAATTCATTGCCTCTTCTACCCCAACATTTGAGGTATTTATTGCAGCTTTCTGACAATGAAGATGAGGAAAGCCCATAGAGGCAAGCTGTGAGACAATTGCTTCATCAGCAACAGGCAGGCTTGATTCCTCTTCGTCAGGTACTGTGCAACACAAATAACAAATGCTGATAAATATTGTGCAAAATTTTTAGTTTATTTTTGGCCAACGGTGCATAATTTTAGTTATGAAGCCATTAGGGGCCAAAGTACACACAATCATAAGATTTAGAATATAGATGAGAGAAGAAATTTGTAAGTCTAATTATCCCAATAAATGGGACTGCTATCCCGTTTGTGTTTGTTCTTATCTGTATCCCCCTAGTGACTGTCACAAGGCAAATATCATGACATCTAATTAATTATCAAGTTTTTAAGCCTAAAAGCTACTATGAGCGAAAATGATTAAAAAGTTTAGTTTTGATGCAAAATTTTTACTTTTTATTTGAAACCAAATAGTCTGTTTTTCCTCCTCCGGATCTCCATAACATAATTGCTGAACAGAAAAATTACTCACTTACCCCCATCAGGTAGCAACTCTTCCCCAGGCTGCTGACCTTTGCTGCGCATATGACTAATATCTATGATATCAGGAACATCTATATATACATCTGGAAAAAGAAATTGCACAGCAATATTTTACATGACAGATACTTTAAGAAAAGACCTTGCAGCATAATGTAGATGTGTCAGCGTAAAATATACCAAGTTTTTTTGGAACCCAGCCTGCTCCCATAACAAATTTACGCATGTGTAACACCAGGTAATCTGGGAATGAGGTTAGACCTGCCGTCCTACAGAATGAATAACGATGAAGTATCAAGTTGAAATTAGCAACATTGAAGATGACATCACTACTACATTAAGGATAGAAAGTGATACTTGCCCAGATGCACTTGTCATCCAACCAACGAAAACAAAAATATTTATTACTTTTTTCGTGGTGTAAAATATTTAAGACTTTGTCACATGAAATGAAGACCAGATTGAGAATAATCAAAATGCTTACTTCACTGCTGTCGTCTTTGCCTTCAATGCTGTGCTATAAAAATCATTTATCTCCTCAGGAGCTGAGAAGCTTGCCAAACAAGATTCTAAAGGCACCCTCGGACGGACAATGTCGTCACCAGATCTATCAGCATAAACACTCTCATCAGAATCTAGAAAAGCAAATGAAGATGAAGGTATAAAAAATCTAAACATCTGAACTTACACTTCCTTTCCTTCAACAAGTTTCTCAGCCTTCAGCTTGTTCAAGGCTTCTAATTCTTCTGAAATTTATTAAACAAAGCTAGATTTATATACAACACTAACATATCATAGCCCAGTAAAGTATGGGTGACTAAGTAACCCACCTTTATTAGTTGCTTCATGTAAGGGGATATTAAGAGAAAGAATGTAGTCATTCCTTCGGTTATATGCAACTTTCCCAGAAGAACACGAGATTCTATCTTCAATGCCAAACTTGAAACTTTTTGCAGGATCCAATTCAGATTTTCCAGCATTAACTCGTTCAACTTGATCGAGAAAATGGAGGAAAAATTCCAAAGCGTCCTATCATAAAAGTTGTAATCATGCCGTCAGAAAATAGCAAATTAATAGACACCACAGTTCGAAAATAAATAGTAAATTGCCTATACTTCTTATATACAATCAATCATAAACAAACACAACTAGGAAATGTGAGCTGTAAAAAAAATAGCATACGAACTCCTAGTTCTTTAGGTAGACTACAAGTTCATACAAGTAACTGATATAACAACTACTTTATATAAGAAAATACCCACAAAACATCAGAATTTCAGAAACTTTAAATAGCCTGTCATTAGGCAAAGATTTTGACTTTGGTGATAAAACTTCCTATTACAAATTACCATAAAATTATCATACGCAAAGAAGACGATAACAGAATCTTCATTATATAGTTAACAATGTATATTCTTTAGCAACCACTTCAAACAAGAGACAGAGGACTCCATCTTCTTTATTTTTGGATCAATAACCCACCTCCCCAGCATCTTTCGAACATAATTTTTCCAGTAAAAGCAAATATCACTTGCTTATACACAAGGCACAAATACTACAGCATAGTCAAATAGAATCATATCTCAGTCAATTTGCCAATTTTAGCAAGGAGAGGATCCTGTAAGCGAACTAGCAGTAACAGCATACCTTACACTTAGCTTCTGACACAGACCAAAAGCTACAGGTATTCATACATCATATCACATTCTACATACTTATGCTAAAAGGTACCTTTCCTAGTGAAATCTTAATTGACGGTTGACGTCAATAAATGAAACAAAATCACACTACACAATTCTCATACCAATAATTTGCATTCAGCTAGAAAGAAATAACTAAAGATACCTGTTGCCTCATAGACGAAAATTCAGGATGACTGGCAGCAATTACAGCTTTGAACATGCGGGGTGGTATCCCTTCCTGCTTCTGAAGTGTGGGGGAAATAAATTTTGAGGGGAGGGGGAGGACAGAGAAAACTCATCAAGGCAAAGGAACGTCCAATAAAATGAATCTAGCCTTTTCAACTAAGACTGCAACCTAGATCTAAAGCAATTCACCTCCTTATCTAATCCCAAAATATCAAATAGCTTGAAAAATGATGAAAAATTATGTCAAGCAAAAACTAGCACAGCATAGAATCCAAAAAAGGAAAATCACAAACATGTCACTGACAGAACTTATCCATATTTACAACTTAACATTCATGATACCAACACTAGAAGCAAAAAACAACCAGTGAGCTTACAGTAGGAGTTAAGGTGGCCGCATTTGCATTTGCATCATTCTGGAAGGCAAAAAACAACATATAACTGAACAAAATATATAAACTAAGCATCCAAAGATATGTGCTTAAGAAATGGATGACACACCTCAAGTGCCGGAAAAGAATACTTTCCAGATAGTAATCCGTGTGCCAATTTAGTCCTGACATCAAATGGGAAGCCACAGTTATATTTTTCCTTGAGGTGCCTCAATATTTTAAAATTTTCTCTTTCGTCATGGAAACAAAATGGTTTAAAGAATCCGCATCCAATGATATAGAAACGAACTATTTACACCAACGACTGAACTAATCCACCTTTGCCATGAAAGATATATTTTATAACGAAACATCCTTGTGAAAATGGAAGAGAATGGGAAGGGAAAACTAGTCTCTTAGCTAACCGCAAGACGCTAACACAATGAACAGATTATCAATAGCTACATGCCCTGAGACGCCTAAAACTAATACAGGCAAATTACTCACAACTGCATATTCAGGTCAACAGTTGGATCAGCAGGTGCCATCTCAAATGCGCTCTTTAGGCTTTGATTTGCATAATACCTAAGAGGAATAAAACAATGCATTGATGTGACTGGAAACAAGGCCCAGATAGACCATGAGAAGAACAACTAAAACAGGAACATCTACTCACCGTGAAGTGAAGCTTTTTGTTGAAAGCATGACTTGCATAGTTGCAGCGATGTAACAACTGGGAAAGAAAAGAAAAGAAGAACGAGAGCAAAAGTAAGTATATTACGGAGAGCAGCAACCAACAAAGAAAAGCTCTAACACCCTACCTGTTTCCAAGATTGACCAGCCCTGTGTATCCCGGTCCATAAATTGGTTCCACATCCTGTCCACTTTCTTGGATTCGGTTCCAATCAAAATTGGTATTTTGATCAAGTTCCCTTTCAGCAGTTGTCATTTCCGTCTAAAGACAAAAACATAGGTAGTTTTTGAAAAACAGATTTAGTCATGAGTCAATTCACCTCATTGGGAAGAAAAGGAAGTTAAAAAACAGTCTTGCACAAGCAAACAAATCCAATGAAGGAATTTATTCAACTTGATGCCTTCATGGACATTGCGTCAACCCATATAGAACACATCAAATATTCTCCCATCATGAAGGAACGTGATTTGATAATCTTATAATGTTATCAGAAGTAACTTCAACAGGTTAGACCAAAGAATCACTGAGAAAACAAGTGACAGCTGAAAAATACCACTCTGAGATAAGGAAAAAACCTTTTGAAGTGATGAAAAGTCTATGCCAAAAAACGCCAGATGCTGCGCTAAAAGTGGATCCAATACACTGTCATCCTCCGCATAGGAGAAAACGTCTGAGCTGCCACAATACATTAACCATAATTAATACGCCATATAGAAATTAATGGATCCTTTTGCAATGAAATTAAAAGTTGACGAGATTACTCAGCCTACTTCACTATAACTGCCACAAAGAATTATAACAAACGTCAAAAGGATAGAAACAGGGGAATTGATAGGATTACTCAGTCTATTTGACATGTTACAGCCGTAAAGATTTATGGCAGATAGCAAGATAGAAGCAAGGTAAACAGAATGAGACTAATGAACAAACAAAATGTATGGGAGTTTGTGCACCAAGGGCGAGGGAGCATGAAAGAAAATCTAGAACTTAATATAAAAGTTAGTTTAGGATTTTAATTTAGTTGGGAACAGGACAAGATTTATCCTATGATCATATTTTATCGAGGATTAACTTATCTAGGATCAGTTTAGACTATTATTTTAAATCATTCTACCAGGACTCTATAAACTGTCCTGGTGCATATTCAGCAAGAGGCCATTACCTGCTGCTTCTAGATCAGCAGTTATAGTCCCAAGCTTCACAGCAATGGGGTAGCCTGTCTCTCTGTAGTGTTCAACAGCATGGTTGTTGCCACCAGTTCCATCCCAGTTTTTCCTCCCACAAAGGATCATTCCATCAGTCAAATTTAACCAAAGATTATCTGTCTTCTCACATTTGGCACATTTCCACCCAGTTGGAGGAATAATGACACCATTGTCAATTTGTTGTAAATTTGTTGCAAATGCACTGACTTTTTTTTCATCTGCAGTCCAAGCTGCAACTTGCTGTTTCCGTTCAGCACCCTCAGCCAGTAAGATGGCATCAGCAGCTAACCTCACCTGAAATATTTTTAACAAATATGGTAATTAATTTAAGAGTTGTGCCATACAAAAAAAGAAAAAAAGAAAAAGAACAGGGCACCAAACACAAAAAAATAGAGAAAGCAAATGTAGTGGGGCCAGTAATAATGTCGACAGTCCATGGGATGCCATCTTTGGCTATTTGTCCATCAAATGTTTCACTAGTTTTAGCATCTTTCCCTTGATTTTAATTTTTCATAAAAACATTTACCACACCAATCTCTTCATTGTAATCAACTTCAGTTTTAATAATGTAAAGATAGGAACAATAAGAAGAGAACAATAAAAGGAGTGTAACAGGAACCTTCTCTGGTAACTCGACTGAAGGAAATGGAAGCGATACATAGTTAGGCAATATAACTATACTGCGCGTTTCTTCATATTCATCTTCATTGTTATCAAACCCCCCATCAATGCCTACAAATTAACAAGATGGATAACAATATGTTATCTAGAAACGAACAGCCATTGGTAATAATAATGAAGAGAACAATCATTTCAGAGTACATAATGCATTTTATAAGGGGGGAAAATGGAATTCAGCAAAGGATCCTGCTTTTGCATCATCCATATTGATACGTAAACATAATAAAAGTCTGTTAGCATCAGTTAAGGGATATAGCCATTAGGCTAATGGCAGCTGTTAAGTCAGTTAGAAAGGGTCTTAGAGGGATGGCTGTTAGTTTAGTTAGAAAGGCAATTAGAAGGGCTGTGTATAAGCCTATAAATAGATGTCCACGCCTATTGTATCTCAGTTTGTGGTTGATAATGAAATAGCTCAGATTTCTTACTCTCTTCCTCTTCTCTCATTTCTCTGTCTTTGATCCTGTATTCTTCTTTTTCTACTTTCCATTTCTCCTTCTTCCCTCTCTTTCTCTTCCATACATATCAAGGAAAAAAGATAAGAAAGTACTGAACAAGTTATGGCCTGAAAACTACAACTAGTCCCAGTAGGAAATAAAAGGAATAATCCGCAAGAAATGACTTGAAGTTCCCACAATAAAATGATTGGATAGACGATTTATGAGATGCTAATACTAGCCTTCAAGCATATAATAATATTTGCAACTATTCTGAACACTGAAGCAACAAGAAATAAAGTGAAGGATATAAAAACGGTTAGGACTAGAAGTTAGAATCCATGAACATCAAATGGTCAAGCACAATCCTCATTCATGTACCTATAGCCAAGAGGGTTGGCTTTTTTGAAGGTCTGTCTTCAGGAACTATCTTCTTTGTCTGCTTTATATGTAAATATACAGGATCCCCAGTCTTCTCATAATTCCAGTCCACACAATCCTTCCCAAACGCAAGAAAAGTGTACATGTCGATGAATAGCCCACCATCTGATCTCTGAAATTCAGCAACAATACCACCGCGATGTATCAACTATATGGACTATCAATCTCTAAACAAAATGTGATTTCAAATAAGCTAATACCAATGAACTTCCAGCTAAAATAAGAGGAAACAGAAGGAAAAATGAGCCGAAAAGTCATAGTTATTGTGCAAATAAACTCATAGTAGACTATAACTGGCACTGCATGTAAAAAAAAAATTCAGTACGAACTGATGAGAAAATACTGATTGCGTATTCTCAAAGATTGTCACGATTTCTTAGCAACCAAACAGCAAAATTGCCGCTCGACAGGCGAGGAAATTTGATGTCAAAGCCAACAATAAAGAAGAAAACAATGAAATGCGTTTAACTAGTAACATAAAAAATCATTAACCAAATAAAAGAGAGGGAATGTGGAGAAGAATAAGAACAACAACAGCTACGCTAACATCAACAACATCGTTTCGGAACAAGAGATTGGACAGATGAAGTACCGGGGAATCGAAAGTTAAGCAACATTCTTGCTTGTAGATACGATTAGTAGGCTCTGGGATTCGAACCCGGGAGAGATTTGATCGAAGCACGTCCATAGGTTCCATCATCACCCCTCAGCGAAAACCCTTTTCGTTTCAGATGAATTTCGAATAGGGCAATAAGAAGAAAGGCTTAAGGAAGAATAAGACCTTGCCCTAAACCCAATGCCAAGTATCTTTGTTCCCAGAATCGGCCGCGACGGAAAAGTAGAAAAAGGAGAGCTCTCTCAGTGAAGCGCGTATACCGTAGTCTCCAGAAGTCTCAACTCAGTTGAGAACAGTGAAGCGCGTATACCGTAGTCTCCAGGGACCAGAAGTCTCAACTCAGTTGAGAATGGTTTTTTTTTTTTTTTTTACAAATTTGAGAATGGATTTTTTTATGGGAAATTTACAATGAGGTCTTAAATAAAGAACTTTACGTTAAATAGGTTCTGTGAAATCGCGTATTTACAATCAGGTCTCAAGTTTCAGAAATTTATTACTGTCAAGTCCCAATTAACAACCCAAAGCTATTGATTGTGCTGTTGGGGTTGTAAATTACAATTTCAGGAAGTTGTAATTTATAACCCCAGCAGCGAAATTTACATAACTTATTTGACGTAAAATACTTTATTTAAAACTTCATTGTAAATTTTCCTTTTTTTTATTTTTTTGCCAGCGTTGAGAATGGTTTTCATTCTTGGGCAATGTGCCCACTTGTCATATATGATAATTTGACTACCATCAAATGGAAATGGTAAGCAAGCCCAGATATTTTTTTAGCCCTTTCGCTCTATGAGCTTCTAATTATAAACTAAGGTGTTAAAAATTGGACGGGTCACTGAATTGGTTAAGGTATTGGGTTAAGGGTCAGTGGGTTAGATCGGATAACTAAACTGGGGCTA
>JBAGKO010000014.1:14394775-14410771 GCA_037177275.1 Acacia concinna
AAGAGCCATACGGCAAGAAGCCAATTGATTTAATCAAATATTCAATAAATATTCCAATTAATAAATAAATTCGTTCTAACAATCCACAATATCAATAAATCACCATTCAGGTTTCCAAAAGGCATAATGTACAATAGAATAATATGTACAAGATAGAGATAAGTAGTAAAACATAAGAAAAATGACAATGATAACTGCAAGTTCGAAACTTCTAATTTTGGGATAGGAGACAATTAATGGTGGGGACCAAGTTCACAAAAGGAAAGAAACACAATTAAGATGAGAGAAATTCGCGTACATACCTTTTCAGAAGGGACCAAAACATGTAAGAAGGCGAAAGGAGCCAATCACAACGTTGTAGAGTGGAAACAAGTGGGCACAAAAGCGAAAAATCTCAAGGCTTTCGCTCAATCTTTACAGGCTTTAGAAGAAGAAAAGTGAAGTTGAAGGTAAAAATGAGAGTTGTAGAGAAGAGAACAAAAACGAAGGAGAGGGAAAAATGTTAGCGGGAAGGTGAAAAGTAAAGAAGAGGGAAGTGAAAAAATTAAAGTGTGTTAGAATGAGAGAGAAAAATTGAATTACCTATTATGGCGCTCAGGTATAAAAGCGCCATAATAGGTAATATTATTTTTTCAAAAAATTTAACATTAATTGTGGCGTTCACGGCCAGTAGCCCCCAACTTGGGGCAACAGTAGCCCTCAGCTGGGGCTTCTGTTTGGACTGAGGGAGTTGTTCCCTTAGCCTGCGAGCTAGGGAATCTTCCCCAGTCCTTTTTTTTTTTGTTTTTTTTTTGAAAAAATATTTTTTTTAGTTTTTAAATTTATTTTTTAAAACTTCCTGTAGCGCTCTTTAAAAAGAGCGGCACAATAGGTGTTTTTAATTTTTTTTTTGAGTTTCCTATGGCGTTTTTTTGAAAAAGTGCCACAATAGGATCCACCACATTTGTGGCACTCTTTTGTAGCTTTATTGAAAATAAATTCCCACTTCCTGTGGTGTTTTCTTTAGGGAGTGCCACAATAGGTGTGTCACTTTTGACCAATTTTGTAGTAGTGTAAAGAAATAAAATATAAAAACTAACCTGACTGAAATAGATGTAAATGAATTTGGGCAGCGCCTCAAAACTGTAGAAATTCTTCAAACTTGCTCTGACATATAAAAATTCACGAAACGTTGAAATGAAATCGAATGAGGTATTTATAGGGGTGAAACTCGATCCAAAACTACTATGCAAATTACTACAAAATGTGATGCCATCTCGTATCTCGCGTGTGTTCTGTAGAACCGTTACAAATTTCATGAATGTTGGACTTTTGTAGCGGTTTTTCTAAAAAACTGCTACAAATTCACCGCCACAAATGTCGTACCACTATTTGTAGCGGTTTTTACCTAAAACTGCTACAAATATTGACTGCCACAAATGTCGCGTCAGCTTCACACCACATGGCGCTAGTATTTATAGCGGTTTTGGACTAAAACCGCTACAAATCTTCACCTTACAACAAATTTATACCGGTTTTAACATAAACTGTTACAAATTTTACATTTTGTAGCGGTCTTATATATCCGCTATAAATAAATCGCTACAAAATGCCTTTTTTGTTTTATAGTGACAAAGCTAGGATGGTAGCCTCTTTCATCAAACATGGTGCTACGCACTAAGCAATTAGCAATAGGATATGTATGTGGGGAATTACATATTAGTCATACATAGAGAAAAATCACAAACAAGTTTCTTAAAATCATCAAATAACATTAAAGTCCCATAAAACATGACCTAAATTAATTCAAACCGAAAAATTGTCACTCTACCATTGATAATTTGAACAACCAATAATAAGCTAAGGCACCACCAATGCCTTAAGAACTTGTCATCGGTTGCTCAATGATTTATCATTTTAGACCATAATATGTCATTAGTAGTATCACGACCTGTCATTAGTTGTTTGAATCAACAAAGACAAAATGATCATTTCTCAATTCGAATTAATATAGCACAAACAGGTCTCATGGTACTTGAATGTAATTAATTTGATTTTTTCAAGAGATTTGATTCTGATTTTATTTTTCTTCCTTAAGACTTGTGTGTAATTCCCCAATATATATCTTAATGTTTTTGCCAGAATATATAATTAGATAAGAGCTAAATTCAAAAAATACAAATTCAGATGCGTGTTGAATTTTTATGAGAATATTTTTTCAGTAACTACGATAGAAAGTATTGTGAAAATGAGTCAATATCCATGCAAATGCAACACATAATCATTAATATTATTGTCTTGCGCAATAAATAATACGAGTAGTTATTAAAAAAATTGAAATAAAATCTTTTCCTTTGGTGTGTATTAATTTTAAATTAAGAGGGAAAAATACGATAGCCCACCAACGGCGACTTTTTATCAACCGGTGCTCACGAAATCTCTGTTCTCTCCCCCACGTTTCACACAAAACACACCCTTCCGTTCTCGCCTCCATTACTATCTTTCTCATCGGTCTCTCCGTTTTTCTCTCTCACCTTCACGATCAACCGCTTTTCTTCTCCCATGGAGTCCTTTAATAAGGCTAAGACCGGCGGGTCCAAGACCAACCAGAACTCAAGTTTCAAGGGCAAGTTCTGTCTCTGTTTCAAGCCGGTCTCCACCGTCGACGACGACGCCACTTTCGAGCACTCCTCGTTATCCACCATTTTGTCGTCGGCGCTCATGGCGGACTGCAGGGAAAGAACTGACGGTTGCCGCCGCTCGTCCAAGAAGAAAGGCGACGATAGTCACCATAACAGTTTCTGGCAGATTCTCAAGAAGGCATTCAACGACACCACTTTGGTACGCCTTAATTTATCATTTGCCTGCGTTCATTATTTCTTCCTGTTCTCCATTCATTTCCTAATTACTTCTGTTGCTGATTTGATTATTAGTTCGAATCGCAATCGTCTTGCTCACTCACCAACCACGTTCTTGATAATTTTGGCCGAATCTAAATTTTCTCTTCTTGAAGCGATGCTTTGTCTTCTTCACAGTTTTAGTTGGATTCTCATCCAAACAAATTAGTCACCCTATGGAATTCCAGGGTAGTTTCCCCACCATGACTTTTCTTTCATCTCCAAAAGTCGTTTTTCGTTTTTTAATATCTAAAATTGACAAATTTCATTTTAAATGAAAAATAAAACTGTATTTTCAATCTTGCGTGTCCTGGCTATGCTATCCTTTTCTTTTTCTTTTTTTTTTGATATTATCATCTGTTTGGGATTCCTGCCCATGTTATTTTAAGTCAATGCCTTGAACAAATTTAGTTAATGATTTCACACAGTTTTATTTTATCCCCCAAAAAATATTTCCAACTTTGGTTCAGATATTTTCCAAAATGAAACGATTTACTGTTTTAAAAAAATTGTTTTTATCTCTTAACTTTGAAATGAATTTATTTATAATACTAACACGTAGTCCTTGTTAAAAATTTGAGAAGAGTTTAATTGTAATAATGAACCGATCATCTTTCTATATTGACAAAGAATTATAGTTTACTGGAGTAGTTTTTTGAAGAAAAATTATTCACAAATCAATTATTATGAATAAAACTGTAGATAAGAAATAAATGTACGTTACTTAAATTTTCTTGTTTTAATTTACTTGTGTGAATTGTGATGGAAACTAATTAAGTACGTATTTTGTAACTTTTGTACAGATGAAGAAGATTAAAAGAAGGAAAGCAGCCTGCAAGAAAAAAATTTCCAGATCAAGCAGCATCATTATGAAAATAGAAAAAAATTCAAAACAAGTATGCAAACGTAGCTTAGAATCGAGTAATAACTCATCTCTATTCACACGATCTTCCATATCAGCTTGCACAAACTCAAGTACATCGTCACAGACTTTGGGATCTTCTTCTTCTTCGTCTTCTTCTACAACCACACTTAGCTTGATCGCCACTCCCAAACTCATCAAAGACAATAAGCAAAAAGGAGCAAATCCTGATGATGATGACAGGACTAAGGCTCTGCGTTACATCTTGGTGACTGGTCTGTTAATTTTGATTTTATGGGGAAAGTTTTTTGCTATCATATGTGTTTCCTTTTGGTTGTATCTCCTGCCTCGTCGGAGCGAGCAAAGTGATGAGCCGCCGGGACAGGCAAACAAGGCGGAGGAAGAGTTTGATACGGCGGCGTATAAGAAGAAGGTTATCATGGAAGGGTTGCTTGACAGGAATAGGAGCAGTTTGATGGGCATGGATTCTATTACCAGGCCTTTTGGTTGAAGCATTTATATTTGTGGTGGACTTAAAGCACATATGCATTTTAGTGTATGTGTGATTTGTACATCTTCCGGGAAATGCTGAAACTTGAAAATCTGTAGTTGAGACAGTGTCAAAAGAAAAAAAAGGTAGTTGAGATGACAAAAGTGTATATTTTAATTAGTCATGTGAGATTTTGTGTGTCCCTTTTTTCTGGCCAGCGTAATATTTAAGATTTTGGAAAAGTGTGTATATATATTGATTATTGAAAGGCTTTGGGGTTTCATTATTTCTGTTTGAGTCATGAACTCTTCATTCTTTTATGAAAAAAATGTTAAAAGTGTAAAAATATCGTATGGATATTTATATAGTTTTCAAATCCGAGATGTGCTTGATCTGAAAAAAAAATAAAAATTCCAGAGATGTGACATGGAGTATATATGTTGAATTATTATTCCCGGAAGTAGAAATTATTATTTTCCTATAATAAACGAAAGAGTGTGGATTTCTAATTTCTTTTTAGGCATTCTATCCAAATAGTGGAACAGATATAATTAGTTAATATAGTTAGATGCGAGAAGTAGACGACCCTAAAAAATCCATGAGAAGACTAGCAATGAAGCGTGGCCAAAATTAATCATAGTTGAGTTTATTATGAGGAAAGTTACAATCCACACTCACAACAAGACATGAGATTCACCCTTTTGTTTTTAATAGAGTTATTCTTAACCGGGTCAGATAATATTCCAATGTGATTTGATAATGTTGGATCCTGTCTTACTAGTTATTTAGCCACGTTTTCTTATATTAATGAAGATATTTTTGTATCTTTGATCAATTTTCGGTCGTTCTCCTTCCTGCCGAGAGGAGTTATTTCATGTCGCTATATGAATTAAAAAAAATTAAAGCCTTAAAACATTAGATTCACCTTATAAGCATGCTTTACAGTGTTGGATGCATTTTAACTCAAAATTCTTACTAAAATTTGGAAAATACCAAATGAATTGAGAGATCACAGTTGATTGTTTGTTGTGGATCGGAGGTACGTGGCACTCTAGTAGTGGGCAAATTAATTATGAAGGCAACTATTTTTTATTTATTATTAGGGAGATCCATGAATAATAAGAGAAAGCAATTCATCAACTAGCAAGTTGGAGAAATGAATTAGATGTGGCTATTCAGGGGGATGGTAATGGAAGCTTTAGGATGAGGCAGATAAGTGGAGTGTGAACAAGAGAATGAAAATAGACAAAGTAGCATCTGTGACTGAGTTTTTACCTTTACGTACCTGCTCCCAAATGTCGCAGATGCATTATAGAGTATGTACGTACGTACTATCATATCACTCCCTCTCCAAAATAAATTATTTCTATTTGGACCATACTCTATTTATATTCTCTCAATTATTTTCAGCCCACTAACAAGCATCTTTAATTTCACCTAAAAAATAAGGAAAAAAGACAGGTAAATACCCTGCAAACATGAGAAACTTAAAAAAGTGACTTGAATTTCAGAAAAGACAAATGAGGGGCAATGACAAAAATTTAACGGAAAATGATTAAAACTGAGTAGATAATGACTAGAATAAAATGATTAAAACTAAATAGAGAATAACTAAAACTCAACAGAGAATGACTAAAACATAACCAATTTTTTGCCTCTTATTTGTCTTTTCCAAAATTTGAGACACTTTTTTGGATTTCTCATATTTGTAGGATATTTATTTATCCTTCTTCCAAAAAAAACAAATGTGCATTCATTATTTTTAGTCTTAGTAGCGCACCTTGGATAAAACACAAAAAAGCTCGAATATAAATTTGCTGAGTTGACATCTTTTATTAGATGACATTAATTAACAATGTTGAGATTACAAAACTAAAAAGTATATATCTTAATTAGGCCAATGTAAGTATATATGCATCTATATATATTCATTTACATATGTACATTTGATTTATTTTGTTACTAAAAAATGATTTTGACTAACATCAATACTTTGCAACAAATTTTGGAAACTTCGTTATATTTACGCATGGTAAAATCTAGTTGTTTTTCAAATTTCATCTAGGCGACCACACCTAATTTTGCCATTTTTATCATTATTTGTACAAATAAAACAGAAAAGAGTAGTAGATGGATAAATATTAGGGAAAATCTTAAAAAGAGATAAGGGAAATATGAAATGACAGTTCAGAACATCAATATTTGAAAATGACAAATTAGTATTTTTGTAATTTTTTTACATAATTAAGAAAATGCCATTGAATTTTTAATAATATGAGTATCTTAATTCACAACACGATCCATTAGTATTTTTGTAATTACGCAAAAAAAAAAGTACAAAACACTGATTTGTCATTTCTAGATATTTTTATATTTTTCATGTCTTTTTTTTTTTTTTTGAATTTTCCTTAAATATTAAAAATCTTAGGACAGATAAGGGTGGGGACAGACACAGGACACATTTGCTTTTATGTCTGGCCTTTTGTTTCGTAAATTGTTTTGCTTTTTCTCTGTACCCTCCCAACTGCCAGGTTTCCCCCCTCAAACCTCTCTCTCTCCCTCTTTTATTTTTTTTCAACATTATTCTTTTAAAATAATTTTAGTCTAGTTATTAACTTATTATAATCCCTCCTAAACTTTGTGGTATGTTAGATAATTTCTACTCAAAGCTTTGAAGAGATACATATAGCATAAACTTTGAAGGGTTACATGCACATTGTCGCACAAACTTAAAAGCTAAGAAAAGTGTATTACTCCTCCTCTCTCAAATATAGTACTGATGAGCTTAGGGTGAATTTTAAATTTAAGGGTAAGACATTTTTTTTTACATTTTATCTCTTACATTTTATAATTTTTTTTAAAAAATAATAATTTGCATAAGTTATAATGTTACACATAAATATTTTAAAGAGACATGTCACTTATGTTATAATTAAATTATTAATTTATCTTCCTTAATCTCTTCAAATTAAATAATTAATTCTTATATTAAGGATAAAATATGTTAAGTTTTTAAGAGATTATTTGTTTCTAATTCAAAATTTCAAGAAAGCCACCAATAATAGGTGCCATGTATGGAATCATTGTTTTTAGCGACATCCCCAAACTAACGTCTAAAATATATAACACCTCATAAAACAAACCCGCAATATAAGTCATATTTTTAAAGTTTATTTATATTATTTATTGATGGTATGCATTGGATAACAAGAAAGATAAAATATTAGAGACAAATTAAAAAAGGGAAATGTTAATTTATTTTTTGTGGGTACAAGTTAACGTCAGTGAGAGGTGGCCAGTAGTTTTTGGATGATAACTGAATACGTTTTTTTTTTTTTTTTTTTTTTGGGGATTGAAAGAAAGAACCGGGAAAAAAAATCTGGAGTTCGTGAAGGTGGATCACTGTTTGTTTGATGAAGATCTTGTGGGGGGAGGAAATTAGGATGGTAGGTGAGGGCAAAATGGAGAATTCAAGTGAGGGGTTGAGAGAGCAGAGGCAATCCTAGTTCAGATTCAGATCTATATAATGATATGTATCATACATCTGGGACTGCCACTGTGAGGCACGGAGGGTGGGCTCTTCTGCGGTGGTCCTTTCCCGGTCCTCTCTGTCTCTTTATCTATTATGGAATGTATATATCTAATTAATTAATTAATTAATAATTAATGACTTTAATTAAGGAGGGGTGACGATGGGAGAGTAGGATCCAGTGAGAGTGTGAGACAGTTTTGCTGTTTTGTACTGAAAATGTGAATGGTCCTTCCTCAGTTGCAATAAAGCAGAGTTACAGTTACTCTATTTCTCACAGTTGCTCCTTCTCTCTGCCTGTACCCTCCTTCATTAAATCCCTCCTTTTCCAGCTACACAACAATTAGGCATATTAAGCTGACCCCAAAAAAAAAGAAAACTAGGTATATTAAGTATGCTATTTCAAATAAATGCGAGGTATTTCATTGTATGAGAACCACTCACCTTACATAATCTTCACCCCCTCCAATTCTATTTATGAAGCTATAGTTTTATTTAGAAGTGGCACTTTAGAAGTGTTTATAGAGTTTTATCTTTGATTTTTAATATAAGACTCATTTTATTGTTCATAAAGTTAGTAGACACGAGCATATGGTATTGACACATTATGGATTGACGGGTTTACATTAAAATGGGACAATTAAGATTTACTGTTATTATAATCTTAGTGTTTTTAATTGGTTTTTATCTAATGAATGCATGATGTGAAATAAAGATAATCATATAAGTAATTAATAATGTAAGTCATCCTCCTTTGTAATGTGACTCACGGTTTAGTTATGAGATCTAATAGAGAATTTAAATACAATGGTAGAGTTATACAGAGCACTACTCATAAATTATTATAAAATTTTGTGTGACGTATGTGACACTCCCTTCAGTTCCAATTTATACCACTTATTTTAAGAATTAAAAAAAATTCTAAAAAAATAACTATATTACTTTAATACATTAAAATTTGTCGTTTTTGTTTAAATTATGTTGTTTGACTTATAAACTACTATATAATGTAATAAAACACAACATATAATATTATTAAATAATGTAATTAATTTTTTTTAATTTTTTAAAAGGATCTTATAAATAATAATAAAGAGGGTAATTATAAATATTTTGAGAATGAGAATAGGGTTAAGATGATGAAGGGGGTAAATGAAATATATGAGAGAATGGTGAGGGAGAGGTGAAGTGGTCCAGGGCCGGGGAGCCGCAAAGGAAGGCCCACAAGTAGCAATCATTCCAAGCAGAGCACAATCTGGGCTACAGGCTCCTTTAGAATCCACCGTGTCTCTCCAAACCCAGAAATTCCCAACCCCCGACCCCACCGTACACGTGTCTCTCCCACGTGCCTCACCTTTCTCTCACTCACACTCTCAGCCGCCTAAATCCCGTACGGTCGATCACACAGGAAGAAGCCACACCCTCCCTCTCTCTCTCACACCTCATACCCATGGGGACCACTGGTGGGCCCCGCATTGAACTGCAAGCACCGGCGCTAGCTACTCTCTCCCCCTCAGCGGCCCCCCTTTCCTGCAGATTCCATCATCATTAATTTCCACACATACCATGTCTCCCGCTCACTCTTTTATTTTCAACTGCAAATTACATAAAATAATAATAATATAATGATAAATAAGCACATTTATGGCACGTGATCAATCAATTTTAGATACACTACTAGCTAGTTTAAGTTTGATTTGAACAAAGTTTTTGTGTATTCACTCTTTTACTGGGTAACGTCGTTTCCTACAACAAGCAACAACTTGGTGGTATACACACACACACACACACACTAGTTTACATTTGTAAGGTATATATACCTTCAAAATGCACATAGGCCTCAAAATTTATGACGCGGCCAAATCACATTTCTATCCACACACATCTATACTATATCCATGGTTTTGTGACTGATGGAATTTGATCACACTTTTTGGGGAGTGAGTAACTAGTATCTCATTTGGATAAGCTTCTTTGTTGCTTATATATATACTATCTGAGTGACAGAGAGTGAGAGTTACATTAGAATATATAGACACAATTTGGTTGGTCACGCGGTTTAGGTTCAATCCGGAATAAGCCTCGATCTAGTATAATTCAGAAAGGTGGAGGCGGCATAGGATTTGCGTGTTTCTTTTCAATTTACTCCAATATATAAAAGAGAAAAATAATTACTCAAAAAGAAAGAAGGAGTTTGATGAAGCCAAGAAAATAAGAAATGGTATTATCGGCATCCATATTTAATGATTACATGCCAGTATTAGGATTATGTTAGTGAAACGTAACACTACCACCAACTATCCCAAAAAAGGAAGGAAGAACAAGGCATCATTGCAAGGCTATTATTGCATAGGCCAGATTCTACTATTCCATATTGACCAAAAAATCTCACTCCCCTATATATATGTGTGCGATTTGCCTAAATAACCATATTTCCCTCTAGCTGCTGCGTACTAGTTACTGCCACTTCTACTTTGCTTTTCTTCTCTCATTTGATCTTCTCTGTCTCAGACCGATCCACTTATTATAATCATCACTATTTCATCTATATATAATATATATATATATAACTATGAGTCATCCGTGAAGCCCTACTTGATGTCCGAGTTCAAGCTTCACAACACACACAGTGCCATGCCCTAAAAGGCATACATAACCAACCTCGTAGTCGTAGCTTAGCTTCTTCAAAAATAAATAATTTATTATATACTTTTTCATCCAAAAAAAAAAAAAGGTTATAATGATTTGTTAGCTAGTTTGGATAATTCTGACACTCGTCTCAACAACCATGAAAAAGCTTCTTTTCCTACCTCCTAGCCCCGAAGGCATCCCATCCATGCATTATGCTTCCCCTTTGGTCCCCCCACTCTGACACGTGTCAACGTGATTTTATTATCCCGCTGCTCAATTAATATTACCAGTTTTTTTTTTTTAATTTATTGTTAAGGAGAAGTATTATCCAACTATGTGTATATACTATATCAGTTAGATTCATACGTTACAACTTGTAAATAAATCCAACAAGCCTTGTCTTTAAATGGAGCCACCAGAAATAATTCAAACTTTTTTGTCATTTGGTGTTGATATTATATGTTGGATCAACAATATCTAGCACTGTACCAGCAAAAGTTTGAGTTTATGAGAGAGAGAGAGGGAGTAGTTTTCTTTCTTTCTTTCTTTTTTAAAATTGAGTAAATGGTAAATAATATTAAAAGGAGCAAAAGAAAAGTAGGAATGGAGCGTGGTATAAACGCGCTTCTGCGGCATTATCGTACTATTCTATTACACACAGAAACACCATCACACCAACAATAATGAAGCTATATACTAAGCTCGCGCCTGCCTTCCCTTGTTCCACCAAAAACCTTTCCCTTATATACCCCAAAGTGGCAATGTGTGGAACACACATACAGTGCATCAGTGGACCCCGCCCAAAATAAAAATATTTTAATATATAGGGAAAAACAAGACAAGATTATTTAAAATCAATCAACAAATGCAAAACACCCAAGTATAGCACACGTATTGCAAATTGCAGTGATCTCTCTCTCAAGTCTCCCCATTTCACAGCAGGCACTTCTGCTTTCTCACTCCACACACACTCTCTCTCTAGAGCCAACAAGCATATATTACTGAGCCCTGAGCCCTTGAATTAGATCTCTCTGTGTCTCTTCCCTCTTGTCGATCGTTTCACTGCTCCATTATATTCATTTCTCTCAGCGCACACACGGCCATGGCTACTACTTCGCTTCTTCTGATGGCCTCTGACAAGGACAAAACCATGAAACCGCCTCCAGCTCTGTGCGGTGGTTCATCGGAGGAAGAACTGCCCAAGACGACAGAGCCCTCCACCAGAAGCGGCAGAGGAAGGAGGGCCAATAACGGCAAGGGTCCGAAGAAACAGCCCCAGAGAGGCATGGGTGTGGCTCAGCTCGAAAGCATCCTCAGAGATCAAGAGATGAGCCAGATGCATAGGTCTTCTCCTTCATCATCTTCTGTAATAACACCGCCGCTTCTCTCTCCCTCTTCGTTTTCCATCAACAATGAACCCTTCGCCGGAAATCTTCCTCTGCATTACGCTGCACCCACTAACCATGGACCGCTTCATCATTGCCCTCCTCCTCCTCCTCCTCCTCCGTTAATGTTCAATGGCAACGTTGTGATCCCCGGTGGGTCGGGTCAGGGTCCAACTGTTGGGACTGCTGCTGCTTATAACGCTGGCTTCAATGTCCTTAGCAGTGGATTCGGAGCTCCGACTTGGAATCCCTTGGTCGGATGCCCATTGGAGACCTCGAGAGAGCTCTCTTCAATGCCAAATCCGCATTCTGAATCTCATCCCTGTGATTCTTGCTTCAAGGTACTTCTATAAATACAGTTCATCTTGACATGGTTAAAAATTCAAGACATACCGCGCCTTCCTTCGTAGGTTGTTTTTTCCCTTACCCTTATGTTTCTCTTTGTTGTGCTTTGTCCAGAAAAAGCGTTTCACCGACAACAACAGCATCGCAAGAGGATCGAATACGAGGAGAGACAATAATGCTTTAGATATATGGTCATCCATGATCCATGGTAATCCTGATCATTTTCTGGGATTCCCTCCCCAACAAGCCCCAAACCTCCCACCTGAAACCACTGATTTCACCACCAGATTAATGTCCACACATAATAATGCTCATTCTTATCACAATCTTGATGAGGTGTGTATGTCTATGTATATAACATTATGTTTACCCTTTTTTCCATGATGTTGTTTGAACAAAGAACTGTATAATAACTGGGTTTTGATTGATCTATATATTTGTAGTCTGTGGGAGTTGTGGCAGTTCACAGGAAGATGACGAGTGGGAAAATTGTGAAGGAATATGAGTTTTTTCCTGGAAAAGAGGATTTGAGAGGCACTACTTTCAAGGAACTGGGATTATCTTTAGTAGGTTCTACTTCTTCTTCGATTACTGCTACAGTAGCATCAGCTAGAGCTCATCGTATTAATGCAGATACTACTGCTACTGTAACAGCTGCTTCTGCTGCTGCTTCTTCTAATTCTGTTGATCTGTCTCTCAGGCTTTAAATTATCAGAGCCTTATTTAAAAGCTCTCAGACACTATATTAAAGCAACATATATAGAAGAATCAGACCCATGAGTCCTTTTTGTTCTTTAGTTTTTTGAGACTAGTGATCTCTCATCTATCTGTGTAATGCATATGTAAGAAGATGCAGGAATGGAAACAAAAAACCGAACCCCTCCCAATAGTACAACCTTTTTCTGTGTAATTTCCTTTTGTTGTTAGACTAATACTCTCCCAAACAGTCCTATGCATCTCCTTCTTGGGAAAATCAAACCCTCTCTCTCTCTCTTCTCTCTCAATCTAAAACACATTTGTTCGTTCGATGAATATGAGTAAATATATGTGTATATATCGCAGTATCGATGTAGATTTTTTAAGTTCTTTGTTATTTTCTGTTCTAATTCGATTGATGAGATGCTGATGGAGGAAATTGATGAAGAAAAGTAGAGAATTAGGGTTTTTGTGTTTTTTGGTCATGGATGAAAACAAAACTGAAAAAGAAAACCCTAGATGGAGCTGTGTGGTAAAGATGAAAGGAGTTGCAGGAGGGTTTTTAATACTTTAACAGAATCGTAAAAAAGGTGAAAGGTTTTTCTGTTCTGGAGTTACGTTTACGTCTTTTATGTGCTGAAACACATGGAAGGTATCTCTGTCATGCCCTATATAGATCTTCAGAGTAATGCCTTTGGAGAGTCCTCCAAAACAACTTGAAAGCTGAAAATGATCCTTCACAAAAGGCTTTTTCTTTTCTTTTCCTTCTTTTATTAAACTCCCAAACTTTTTTGTCTCTGTGTGTGTGGGGGAGAGAAGAGAACAGACAAATACTATACCATCAGATTAGGACAATTTTTCAGGTAAAAAAAAAAAGAAAGATTAGGACCATTTGTGTTTTAGACTCCCTTATTTAATTAGCATTAATTACACGGGGCTACTCCAATTTTTTTTTAATTTAACAATATATAAAGCTCCCATTTTTGTCACCCATTTTTTTTAAATTTTTTTTTTAAAAATGGGTGACAAAAATGGGAGCTTTATATATTGTTAAATTAATCCTATTTCTCCTGTTTAACAATATTTAAAATTCTCATAAATATTTTTCAAAAAGTCGAATTAGCTACTAGAGTACTGTACTTTTGAAACAAGTGTGCAGCAATATTATATAGATAATAAACTATAATATTGTTATGATAGAGTTAAATTATACTAGAGTACTCTACTACACACACAGGCCACTTTTAAAAAGGTTTTCGATGTTTTGTTTTGTTTTGTTTTTATTTTATTCCCAACCAAAGGTGTTTTGAATATTTCACGAGATAACTTGGACGCATGCATTTAAACATTTGACTATTTGAGTTATAAAAAATTGTGACGTAGTGTTTTTTAGGGTATGCTTTTCCTCTGAACACAATTTCGATTATATATCTTTTAAATACAAGATTGACAGATGATTTGATTGGGCGTTTGCCCCATTATGATAAAAAAAGAACAAATAAATAAATACAAGACTGACATTATCGTCTGATTTTCTTTAGAGTTTCCTTTATGTATAGAAGTGATTGACAAATTAGGACTTTTATATACATATATATTTCATCATATACATATATTCTCCTTTGTGTGTTTCATATTATAGAATTAATAAATTAATTTTATAAAATCTGATATTATTATGTAATGATTTTTTTTTTGGTTACAAGTAATGTAAAACGCAGGGAGTGAACCTTTGATTGGCTTTAATCAATAAAGATATGGTTGGGATTTTTTTTTTGGGCTGAGATATTGCTGGGTTTGATTTAATGAGAGAAGATAGAAAAATACGGTGAAAATTGGTAAAAGAAAAAGGGAAAAAGATAAATAAATACTTTTAAATATTAAAAATTCTAAAAAATGACTCAAATTTGATAAATGATAAATGAGAGGTTTTGACCAAAACTCAACAGAGAATGACTAAAACTCAGCATATAATGACTAAAATTAATAGAGAATGACTAAAACTTAATGGAAAATGATTAAAACTTATCAATTTTCTACTATTCATTTGTCATTTATCAAATTTAAATTATCTTTAAGGGTTTTTACTATTTATAGGGTATTTATTTATCTTTTTCCTAAAAAAAATAATTATGTTGAATTTCAATAATTTTAAATAGACTGATATGAAATTTTAAAATATTGCTAAATGTGAGAAATTGCCTAACTACATTAGTTTTTTATGTTTTAAATTCTCAAACCCCTTTATGGACGCGTAGCTCCAGCTTTGTTGACCTTACTACTAGCCAGCGGAGCTCCAACGGTCTAATGCATTTTTTTTTTTTAATTTCTTCAAATTAAAGTCGTTTATATGCATATTTGAGTTATTAATATGTACACTAACACCATCGAAAAAAAAAAATATGTACACTTAAGTGGTAAACATGGTACTCGTTGAATATTTCTTGATAACTACTGTTGTTTGGATCTTCCATCTAATCCTAACTGAGCTTAACTTCCGTTTTCTCTCCCTTCCAACCATTAAAATAATTATTTATGATTGATTATTAATGAGAAAATTAATATTTTTAGTCCCCAACTTTTAAGTAGCCACTTATAAATAATTTTTCAACTATGACTCAATGCGGCTTAAATCTCGAGCTTTTGACTCGACTCTAACTCTGTCCCTCATCTTTTGTATTTTTTTTTATATTATTCCCCTTTTTATTTACAACTACAATCAACTTTTTCTTTTCCATATGATCTTCGCCATTGAACCAAATGACATGGGCTCATAATAAAACGCTCTTGCCAAACTCATCAGCCAAACACTACTACAAAAGGAAGCTTTAACGTCTATAAAGGACGTCCGTTTTTTAAAAAATAGTAGTTAAATGTTAGGCGGGATAATTTTTTTTTTGGGTGTGTGCGTCTGATATTAAGGATGAACAGACGCACAAAACATTTGTGCGTCTGTTATGGGCCAAAACAGACGCACAAATTGTGCGCCTGTTTTGGAGTTTAAAAGACGCAAGTTTGCGTCTTTTATACACCTTAACAAACGCACAAGACCCTCTTGCCCACCCCCTACGCTCACCCCTAGTTTCTGCAACTAGCTTCTGCAATTTACATGACATTTTAGCGTCTTTTTTATAAAAGAATAGACGCAGTTTTTTTTTGTCCCGCCACTATTTCCCTCTTTT
>JBAGKO010000014.1:14410871-14450610 GCA_037177275.1 Acacia concinna
ATGAAAGACCCCAAATATCACAGCAAGACCAAGCACATAGATATAAAGTATAATTTTGTAAGAGATTATGTAGCACATAAAGTGATTACTGTACAACATATTTCGACCAAGAATATGATTGCAAATCCCCTAACTAAGCCAATAGTTAAAGAGATATACGAGAAGCATGTGAAAGCCATTGGCATGCACAAAATGTAAAGTTACAGACATTATGTAATATGTGTATGATTACTGACAATGTTAATTGTTCATACATACAAATTATATGTCTGTATAAAAGTATACAATTTCTAGTATGTCGTACAGGCAAGGGTTGACTCCCTCACACCAGTGACCGCCTTTAATACTCAAGAAGAGTATGTAAAGATGAGGCATTTGTGTTCACCAGTAAAGCAGCAGGAATGGTGATATGGTAGAGAAGAAACACAAAAACAATGTCACCTCGATAAAAGTGTAGCATATCAAGATGAGGTCCAAATATGTGTAAATATATATGGATCAAATCATGGATACCCACTTCCATGACACCTGTTGCCAGACAAGAAATTCTTCTTAGTTTGATGTCATGAAAGATGAATATAGTAGGAGAATTGAGTTTAGATTATGGGAAAGTCGAAACTGATGTCTGTACGATGTAAATACAATAAAAACGACGTACGCTCTTACACAATAAGAGATACACCGTAACATGTGATTAATACCACATGTGCAAAGGAACCGCAAATGGGAAGCAAATGAAAAGATCCCTACTTCATTGTTGTATGAGTCCCAAAGAAGGTTAAACACTTCTATCATATCCTTCAACTTTGACATTATCATGGAAGTATGTCTTCAACGATTGCTAACTTAACATACGTCTAATGACCACGATAAATATGTCAAAGGTATTATATTAGGAAAGCAGTTGATACATATCAAAATGATGCATGGGTAAAAAAATATTACCTGAATATACATATATATGTTAGTGTCTGAGACATGTCCCTTGTGAATTTAAGATTTTCATGAGAGTGGACACTAAACACAAAAGTAGGCTATCTAAGTTTTTAACTGAACTTGAGAGGGATCAAATTAGCCATATAAAAATGTATATATTGGAAAATCTAGGACATATAAGGCATAAACATACGAAATTCAAGCTACACAAAAAGAGGTTGTCATGCACTGGTCCTACAAAAGGATTTCTAGTACATACACCCAAAAATGACGTCATGCCCATGCGGGCACTGCAAAGCACCAAGTATGAAGGAGAGCAGAGAAAATTGAGAGACGAACAAATTGAATACACCAAGTGTGAGTAGGAGATGTTGGAAAATGAAGATCCACCCTTGGTGATTAGAGAAAATAAGTTGGTTTTTTTTTGGGCCAATATGAAGATATAAAATAATGTGGGACGAATATATAATTTCCCATATTATATTATATATATTATTATAAATATTATTTGAAATGAGAAAAAGGGGGAACAGTTAGTTTTGAATTCGTTCAAAATTTAAAAGAGGGGATAACACAATAGATCGTGTTATACGTGAAAAAGGAAGTGTGGTTTACGGATAAAAAAAAGAGAGACTACCGTAACAACACAATCAACACAACGAAAGAAATCTCCCTCCTCTCTCAAAAAATCTCTCTCTGGTGAATTTGCCGTGTAACACATCTAGACTCCAAACTATAATCTAGATCAAGCATGGGTATCTGTAAAGTGCAAGATCTACAACATGTACGCCCCTTGTTTATTTTCCCAACACATATGAAACTAAAAGCTTGCAAAGATATGGGTTTCAAATAGATTCACCTATACTCTAACTCTACAGAAGCAATCTATATACTTACGGTGGATGGTGGGATCTATCACCGACTTCAGCAAGAAATTGAAGAAACCAAATCTCTCATCTTCTCAAACTGGGATCTGTAGATTGTTCATGCTAATAGAGAATCGATGAGATGTACAAATTTTTTTGCCCATATGGCACATGATACGAACATGGAGCTAACCATTATTGACACTTCTCCAACTCCATATTCGAAATCATGTTCGTTGATATAGGGTAAGATTAGATTTTTTTTTTTGCTCTTTTCGTTATTACCAGGCTCAATGCCTTCTGGTAAAACTTAAAGTGTAATGCTGGCCAATTAATACCAAAAAAAAAAAAGAATGACCATAATGTGACACACTCATACAAACCTCCCCCCGCACATATATACATATAAACGATATTATTCTCTTTAAATATTACTCCTTTTGATCCTAATTATAAGAGCCTGTCGATTTTTTTGGAGAATTCTAAAAAAATCTTAAGAAAACTAATTACATTACTTTAAGACATTAAAATTTATCGTTTTTTCTTTAAATTATGTTGTTTTACTTATAAATTAATATATAATGTAATAAAACATAATATATGATATGATTAAAAAGTGTAGTTAACTTTCTTAAGGTTTTTCTAAAATTCTCTAAAAAGTCAATGAACCCTTATAATTAGGAATGAATAAAGTATTTATATAAGTAGAAACATTTTTTTGCCATAGCTAAACATTTATATAAAGAAAAACATTATTTATTTTCTTTAATCAGCTCAACAAAGAAAAACAGTACTTTAATTTTTTTTTCAAATGTTAACTAATTACAAAGTGTAACATTGCAACTAAAATAAATTAAATAAAATAAATAATCGTGGACGGCAGGATTCGAACCTGCGCGGGCAAGCCCACATGATTTCTAGTCATGCCCGATAACCACTCCGGCACGTCCACTATTTGTTTGTTTTTCCACAAATTATTCTAGTAACTAACAAATAAATTATTTATTCATTTTTACTGTTTCATTAATTAAATATTATAAAGACTGTTGCATAATTTTCATGTATCGTGAATGCCACAGGTAATGCTTTATTGTTTAAACTCTAGAAGCATTCTTTTTAATTATTTTCCCATGCATCCTCATGAATTTTATTTGCAGGATTAGACCCCATACGGGATAACTGTTGTGAATATATTTTATATATTTATATTGACTCAATTTCATAATCTAGTACTGTGATATATTCCTCTTCAAATTAGGTGTAATACACTAGAAATGTATTTGATTAAAAAGAAAAATAATTTAGATTGGTTTTGTCCCTCTTTCTAAATTTGGCCACCGTTTCACTTTCTTTAAATAAAAAAAAACTATGCTCGGTCTTAAAATATATTATCCATTTATCCTAGTAGTTTCTTATTGGCTAAACAACACAGAAACTAGTAATTTGAAAAAAAAAAAAAAGTGAATCCAATGTCTTAAAGTATTCTTGTTCATAGGAATCCATAATACCAAGGTATTTTTTTATGCAATTTTTCACTAGATGATTTAGGTAATTTTGGGTGTTGGATACATCAAAAAATGATTTACTGTGCTAGATACAACACAAAAATACTACTACCTCTTCGTCATAAATACAAAATTTATAATTACATTAATTTTTTTTATTAAAATTGAAATCATTATCTTATCAAAGACAATACAACTAAAGAAGACTAAAAAACCTAGCCCTCATCAATGTTCCCCTCCTGAAACAAACGAGGAACTTGATAAAGGAAACAAAAGTGCATACCTATCTTGTGAGAATATAAAGCTAAACATCAATAGTTGTGGTCTCTTTGAAACTATGATTAACCATAACCTGCTAATTCCTGTGTAGTAATAATCTGACATCATCCACAATATCCTTAAAGGCATGATTCCACTCACACTCTCTCAACATATAGTTTGTAGCCTCTATATAATTAGTGAAAAAAAAAAAACTTTTCTATACCTCTGGGACCAACACAATTGAAGGCCATGAATGCAACCCTATATCTGCAATGGCTGATAGATCATTCACTAATTTACAATTAGAACTACCAAGCTATTTGTCATTACAATATCAAATGTAGCCTCCACGTCCACTTCTTCCATCTTCCAAGACTAAGCCATCAACTTCTAACCTAATGACTGCCCCTCCATGGTGGATCTGACAAATTTGCATAGGAATATATCTCCTATTTGCATTCAATGATGAGAGAATATCCTTATCCGAGAAGACTATAAAGAAGCTATAGTCTGCATTTAACCTCACATCTGCATTCTCACCATTAAAGGGGTTGTTTGGTATAAGGGGAGGGGAGGGGAGGGGAGAAAAAATAAAAATTTTAGGAGTTGAATTTAAAAAAAATTGAATAAGTGGGGTTATAAAATTTTAATAAAGAGAAAAAATAATATAAAAAAATATGAAAAATTAATTTAAAACTTTTAACCCCACTTCCTTAATTTTTTAAAATTCAACTTATAAAATTTTTCCCTCCCCTCCCCTTCTCTCCAAATCCCTCATACTAAACAAATCCTAAAGAGCTTGGTGTAGCCCCATACATCCCCACAAAAGATAACCAAACAAGGTTGGCCATGTGACCTTCGTATAACTATTTCCAATGTCATAAGTTAGGTTCCACTTAATCCATTCAGCACCTTGTAAGGAAAAGAGCATATCCCATTTTTCTTATCTGACTAAAGATTTCCAACATTCTAAGACTTTTAAGCAGTCTCTCAGCATGTACATCAAATCTTCTTCCTTTAAAGCACATACATTTGCAGGTTTTCTTCAAATTATTTTATCTAATTTATATACATATATATTAGATAATGATGCACTACATATTATATGCATTAAGTAATTTATTTAACTTCTTTAATTTCTCCAAAAAAAATTAAATAATTCTTATATTTAAGGTGGACGGAGTATAAACTAATCCTTAAAAAAATACTTCTATACACCTCAACCTTTTAAAGAATGAAATAGAACTTCTTACCAATTTGGAATTTAGTACACTAGCGGCATTTTACCAGTGCCGAAAGTGTGCCACGTCAGAAGTTGAAGAATGAACCTTATCCATTTAAAGTTGGGCTGGCCTAATAATGGCCCAAAAGGTTTCAAAGCCCAGGTTCCATAATGAACAGCCTCGTTCCGGTATTCCCGAAGCACCGGAAACAGAGAACCTCTCTAGAAATCCCTCTCTTACCCAACACTTCGAAGTTTGTAAGACGCAGACCGGAAAAATGCAGCACAAGCAGCAGCACTCTTCACTCGATTCCGACCCACAACTCCCACAAATCAAAATACACCACCCTTCCTCCCCTCGCGTCCACAGCCCCGCCCTCTCCGCTGCCACCCCCACCCCCACCGCTGGCGCCCGCCGCAAAATTGGCGTCGCTGTTGACCTCTCCGACGAAAGTGCCTACGCCGTTCGCTGGGCCGTCCAGAACTACATCCGCCCGGGAGATGCGGTGATCCTCCTCCATGTTAGTCCTACGTGTGTCCTCTTCGGTGCTGATTGGGGGGCCATCGACCTTTCCATCAATACCGATCCTAGCTCGGAGGAAACTGTCGTGAGCAACGTCACTAACAATGAGCATTCCAAGAAAAAGCTTGAGGATGATTTCGATGCTTACACAGCATCTAAGGTGGCTGATCTTTCCAAGCCGCTTAAGGATGCTCAGATTCCGTATAAGATCCATATTGTGAAGGATCACGACATGAGGGAGCGTTTGTGCTTGGAGGTGGAGAGGCTGGGTCTGAGTGCCGTGATCATGGGTAGTCGAGGGTTCGGTGCGGTGCGTCGTGGCAGCGATGGAAGGCTTGGGAGCGTCAGCGATTACTGCGTCCATCATTGCGTTTGTCCGGTCGTGGTGGTTCGGTATCCTGATGATAAAGATGGTGAAAATGGTGGTGGGAGCGGTGGTACTGCCGTAGTGACAATGAAGGTGGAGGAAGGGGATGAGGCAGTAATCAAGACGGTGCCAGTCCAACAAGAACATAAAAAAGGTTTGGGATGTTACCTAGTATATGCGTGTATTTATGCTTGAATGCCCTTTCTTGACGTTATCTTTTTCTTTGATTGCATTCATGCTGAGGCATCCTGGTCCTGGATGTTTTGTCTTCCTTTTTAAAGTATAGTTTTTTGTTTTTGCCTTGTTTTGGCATGAACAATTTTGGTGAATAAGGATATGAATTTTTTGAAGCTTAAGGTCCATACTTTTAGCGAACGTCATCAACGGCTGCTTTTCGTGGGCATTCTTGAGTTTGTTTACAGATGAATATTTCGTATTGCTACAAGTTAGAATGAATTAGACGGACTGTGCTATATATAAATAGATGGTCAGCTGGAATTCTTAGTTACTGATTGAGAACGCAGAGGGCATCCTATGCTGTCAAATAGACAAACTTCTAAGGGTTTTCCTTACTGTTGCTGTAGATTTGCTTTTGATTTTACCAACTTGGTGGATGGAGACATTTATGGGGCAAAAATTTTTGTAAGGGTTTTTCTCTTTTGATGTATATTTGGTGTTGATTCTACCAGCTTGGTAGGTGGTAGCACTTTGGTAGTGATAAAATTTTTGGATAAATTTAGTACTGGTTTAGCAGTCAAATTGTAATAACATATACCCAGTATGAGGTTTTCTTTCATTTGATTCTGATTTATGACCATCATCATATTAGAAGTGAAACATCACTATAGAATGGAGTTTGTATCTTTCTAAGAAGGCATTCTCACATAGTAACTGTGACTATAACTAAGGCATCGTGCGTAGAGGACCAACCTGGATTCGATATTGAGTGAAATGTGAATTTGGAAGCTGCTTGTCAGTTGAGCAATACAGCCATTTTATGGATATCTTATATTAAACATTTGAGAGGCTTTGCCCCTTTATTGGAATAACAGGTTTCAAATGCATATTAATCATTCATGAATTGGTCAAGCAATTTTTTTATCCTAACTAGGTTCTTAACAATACATGCTGAGTGCATGACCGTCAAAGATCATATGTCTGACATGGTTAGGGCAGCAACACTTTACCATTCCCATTCAATTTTGAGAACACGGCCAGGTTTTTTCTATTTATAGGACCTCTGCTTCATGTCATCCCACATAGATCTTTCTTTGCAATGGTTGGTAAATGCTAAAAAATAAGAATGATTTTACATAATGAGCAATTATTAGATTTAAATGTAAGTATTCATATTGACCATTCAACACTGTTGTGAACTTGCCTTATCATGGACATATAGCATGATAGTTTCTTTGTCTTGTATATTGAAAGGTAAATGTGACGATATGTTTACTTGATTTTGGCATCAAATATTGATGACAGTATACTGATAATCTTAATTGATGAGGAAGAAGTTTTTGTTGATTCAGTCACAGTTTTTGAAAATGACAACAAACTATTGATAGCTAAAATTAAACCTTTTCAATTTCTTTGGCATATCATAGTAGTAAAATGATTGTTCAGTAAATTGGAAGATTCTGAAATAGAATATTGCACTAAAAAAGGGGCTAATTGAGCTGCTTATCTATTTGCTGTATCTTTTCAACTGGCAGTGGGAGAAGGCTTTGTTGTTGTTGTTGTTGTTGTTGATGTTTTTGTATCTTTTCAACTGGAAAGTGTTGAACTGGTTAAAACTTAGGAGCTGGTCCAAACTTGTGATTTCACATTGAGACTAAATAGTAAACTTATTAATTGGCAAATTTTTGTTTAATATAATACTGAAATGATCATGGTAAGTTATATTCTAGGTGGTCAAATGTGGAAGGCACTCTTAAGGAGTTAGATCCTCCCAGTGCCTTGAGGAAAGACTAGCTAGAGAATTGTGTTAGTGAAGTATGGTGCTGTAATAGGGTGCAAAGGCTAAAATATGCAATGTAAAGATGGAGTGTTATGATAAAGTTTGACTTATAAATCAAACTATTTAAGCATAATAATTATATAAAACATTTCATTAAAGTTAGCAATTCATTAGTTAAAAATAACACTGTACTCCAAAGGTGTTTCTGGCCAGCCAACAACCATGCATTGATAAAATGACTAAAGTACATAAAAGTCCAAAAATGTTAGTTAATTAAATATCCATATTACTCGAGTTACTAGCAAGGTCCCTGGTACTGGCATCTTTCATCCAACTGAAAGGCCAGGAGGAGTGTTTTTCCCTAAATTGGCAAGAGGCAACATTGAGGCCTCATAGCACCCTTGACTGAATAAAATTTGAATTTCTTTATTTCTTTGCGTTTTTTCCGAAGACAGACATTATAGTTTATGAAAATTCTTAATGCCTTACATATGTTACTTTATATACATTCTTGCTAAACCTTTTTTTCATTTTGGAGGTATTTTGTTATTAATGAAGAAAATAGAGAGAATTTCGCGCCATAAAATGATGTATAATATGAGCAAATGAGGTTACAATTTATAGGCTCAAGGGAGAGCAATTTCTGGAAATGAAATAAGAGTAAATCAGAAACATAAAGGCAGAATGATCAGCCATATAAAAATTTCCTAAAACTAATGAGCAAGAATCAAGGGATATGATTAGGAGCATAATATTATGATTTCTTCTGATTTCCCATAATCTCTATCATTAATATTTTGATTTCATTTAATTTTCAACACCCCCTCAAGCTAGAGAATAGATATCAATCATTCCCAATTTGCCTCGAAATTCTTCAAATTTAGTTCTGCCAAAGGTTTTGTCATAATATTTGCAATCTGGTCTGTAGATCAAACATGGGTTAAATTCATGATGCCACCTTTGATCTTTTCTTTAATGAAGTGTCTATCCATCTCAACATGTTTTGTTCGATTGTGATACATGGGTTATTGACCATTGCAATGCTGCCTTTGTTGTCACACCATAGTTGCATTGGTCCATATGAAATTCACAGCTCTTAATAGCCTGATAACCCAAAGACCTTCACAAACTCCAAGAACAATAGCTCTCAAGTTTGCCTTTGCACTACTTCTAGATACTACAATATGTTTCTTACTTCTTCATGTAACCAGATTACCCCACACATAAGTACAATATCCTGTGACCGACTTTCTATTTTTTCATCTCGTGCATGATCTGCATCGGTGTAAAGTTCGATGTTTCTAGTGGTATTCATTTTGAAGAAGATTTCTCTCATAGGATTAAGTTTTAGATAACTCAGTATTCTATATACAACATTCATGTGTTTTTCTTGAGGTTGATGCATAAACTAACTCATTATTCCAACTGTATAGTTGATGTCTGGACGTGTGTGGGTTAAGTTAATTAGTTTTCCCACAAGTCTTATGTTCCTTTTGGAGTCAACCGGAGTGCCTTCAGGTTTGATCTCTAGGTGACATCCTTCTTCCATTGGTGTCCCATTTGGTTGAGCACCCAACATCCTTGTTTCTTGCAACAAGTATAAAGTGTACTTTTGCTGAGATACATTAATACCCTTAGTTCTTGCTACTTCCATTTCTAGAAAATACCTCATTTGTCCAGTATCTTTTACCTCAGTTGATAGATCTTGTTCAAGTTGGGCAATGGATTTTTCTTCATTCTCTGTGATGACTATATCATCAACATAGACAATAAGTATGGTGATATTGTCATTGACACGTTTGATGAATAATGTATTATCTACTTGTCCCAGAGTATACTCAAGACACTTTACTACTTTGCTAAATCTGCCAAATCATGCCCCACAGGATTGTTTTAGCCCATACAATGACTTGTTGTGTGTGCATATTGTTGTTAGGAGCTAGAACTCCATCTGGAATCTCCATGTATACTTCTTCCTGTAAGTCTCCATTTAGGAATTCATTCTTCACGTCCAGTTGATGTCATGACGAATCCAAGTTAGTTGCAATTGACAACAATACTTGAATGGTGTTGGACTTTGCCATTGGAGCAAACGTTTCCTGGTAATTAATCCCACAGGTCTGAGTGTACCCCTTTGCAACTAGTTTTGCCTTGTATTTATTGATACTTCTATCAAAATTGAATTTCAGAGTGAAAATCCATCTGCATCCCACTTGTTTTATTTTCCTTGAGTGCTCTCAATTCATCCTCAGCAGTTTGTTTTTGTTCATTCATAGCTTGTTGAAATGTGTTGGATATTTTCATTTGTGCACTATTTACAACAAGACTTTTTGCATTTTTGTAGATAGATTACCATATGAGACAAATTGTTGAATGGGATGTCGAGTACAAGATCTTACCCCTTTTCTCAATGCAATAGGCCAACCCAATTCCTCAGGATTCAATCTCGGATTGGAGTCATGGTTGTTCTTTTGAGTGGGAGAGGATGCTCTGCTAGTGTCTGGTTTCTCTTGTACTTGTTGCATAGATTATGCTTCTTGTGTCATTTCAGTATCCAACTATGAATTGATTTTGACATCTGTTCTTAGTTCATTAGGTGTAGGTTCAAGGCAAGACGGTATGAGTTGATTTGAAGGAGCAAATGAGTCAAGATTAGGAACAAGAGTAGGATTAGGAATAGATGATGGTAATGTGTCTGTTTGAACTTTGGTTGAGTTGGACTGTTCCCAACTTAACCATTCAATATCATTGTACTCCCTCTGAATGGGTATTTTGGAATAGTATGCTTCATTTTCAGAAAAGACAGTATCCTTGGAGATAAACATTTTCTTGGAATTGGGATAATAGCATTTATACCCTTTTTGAGTAGGGGAATAACCAAAGAAGAGTCATTTATTAGCTCGAGCAGCAAACTTGTTGCCATCATTCTTGTGAACAAAAACAACAAAGCCGAACACCTTTGTAGGTAAGGAATTGATAAGAGGACAGTCTGGAAAGTGTTAAAGGAGTTTTTGGAGAGGGGTATTATCGTTGAGAACTTTAGAAGGCATTCGGTTGATCAAATAAACAGCTGTTAAAACTGTGTTCCCCTAAAAGATGGTTGGAACATCTCGTTCCATCAACAAGGCCTTTGTTACTTCCAAAAGATAACGACTTTTCCGCCCAGCTACCTCATTCTACTGTGGAGTATAAGGACAAAGAGTTTGGTGATGAATTCTTTGCTGATCAAGAAATTCTTTAAAGGTCCACTTCTATATTCCTTGGCATTATCATTTCGGAGTACTTTAATGTATTTGTCAAATTGAGTTCTCACAAAGGTATAGAAGCTTGGAAATACTTTGGTTATTTTGGATTTTTCTTTCATTAAATAAACCCATGTGGCTCGTGTGTGATCATCAATAAAGGTGACAAACCACCTAGCATTAGTGAGGGTTTTGATTTGTGTAGGACCCAAACATCACTATGGATTAGTGTGAATGGTGCAAGGTTGTGTATGGTTGTTTAGAGCAGCTGGATCAAGTTTGTTTGGCAAGTTTGCAAATTTCACAATAGAAGGGAACATAATTTTTATTGAATAAATTAGGAAACATTAGTCATATAATCAAAACTAGGGTGGCCTGAACGACAATGCCACACAAGAACATCATTATTCTGATAATTAGAGCTAACCAGTGCTCTCTTGGGCTTCCATGCATCTTGACTCTTCGAAGTTGATCTTTGAGATAGAACAATCCATCCCACTCTAGAACTCCTAATCGTCCTCCCCGAATTTAAATCCTGAAAAATACAAAGATCACCTTTTGTTAGATTGCAAGTAAGTGCTGGTACAAACAGGACTTTATGTATCTCCAAAGTATCAGATAATGTGATCGTGCCAATTCCCTCAACCTTAGTAAAAATTCCATTCACCACTTTTACTTTGAGATGTTCGTGACATGGTTTAAGGTTAAGGAATAAAGATTTGTTAACGGTCATATGATTTGTTGCTCATGAGTCAACAATCCACGTATCCTCATTGGTTGTTATTGCATTAAGAGCTATAATGGAATTACCTGATTGTACCGAATTAACATTGAGCACTGAATTTGATTATTCTATTTTGCAAGCATCTTGCAAAATGCCTACAGCTCTTCTGAACTAAGGGTACTAGGATTAGCACTTTCCTTGTTCAAACTTGTAGAAATAGAGACAAATAGAGGAGGAAATTGAGTAGAATCCAAATCTGGGCAGAAAAAGGACATTGGAAAACCTTGTTGACAGTGGTTGGTGGGTGGGGTCATGAGCTGGAGACTGTGACGGCGCGTGAGGTCACGCGCCTGGTCCGATGGAGCTGTAACTTCAGGGAACCACCGATATAAGCATTCCGGTGACCTCTAGGTGGGTTGTGTCACTCCACATGCAGTAGAAACGCAGATCTGGCCATGTCGCCATTTTTCTGATTTTCCTTTCCATCACCTCTTGTTTTCCTCTGGTCTCTCAATATCTCACTCATGCATTCTTTTTGTCTCTGTTTCTGTTTCGCTTTGATACCATGGTGAAGAAAATAGAGAGGATTTCACTCCATAAAATGATGTATAATATAGCAAATGAGGTTACAATTTATAGACTCAAGGGAGAGCAATTTCTGAAAATAAAATAAGAGTAAATCAGAAACATAAAGGCAGAATAATCAGCCATAGAAAATTTACTAAAACTAATGAGCAAGAATCAAGGGATATGATTAGGAGAATGATATTCTGATTTCTTCTGATTTCCCATGATCTATATCATTCATATCCTGATTTCATTTGATTTCTAACAGTTATAATATGCTATTTCTAAAAATTTCAGTTCAACACAGTTTAACTTGTGAATTACTTGCTTCTCTAATACAGTGATTGGTTAAACATATGTGCTATGGCTGCATCTGAGTTTGACATGGAACAGTATAACTCGGGCCAATCAAACTCATGTAACCTTATAAGTTTGTGAAAACTAAAAAGTTATGCATTAACCCAAGTTTAAGCTGAGGAAGTTGATTTTTAAGTATAAGCTGACAAGCTTGTTGGTGCTGTTATGTTGAATGTTTAAGCAAACTCAAGATGACAAATTTAACCTTGATGTTTTCCTATGAAGAAGAAATTTTTTAAGTGTTGTTTGGATTCAAAATTTATTTTTGTTTGTCAAAGTGCTTTATTTTTACTTTTAAGTTATCAGAATTGAATTATTTATATGATTTAGTTACTGTTTTTTTATAACTGGACATAATGGCCAAACAGCTGGATCATTGATCTTCTTTGTTTTGTCCATACACGCTGACCATGAAATTGACTTGTAAATTGTTGGCTTATGCAGAGGATTAGGTGAAGCCAGGTTAAAGCTACACCCTGCATCAACAGGTGTGCGTTTACCTTTTTGTCTGGTTTTTTTATGCCCATTTAGATATTTAAACCCCTTCTTTCATGCAATCTCTCCCAGCTTATTGATTCTTTTGCATGGCCCAGGCTTGCTATCAAATTGTTTCGTAGGTTTCATGTATCTTGACTTTCTTCATTTGTGCATTAATAAATTGCAGAATGCATGTGAACCCCCCACCCCCCCCCCAACTGGGATTGGCTAAAAATGATATGGGGCTATATTTATTTATACAGGTTCTCGGGTGCCCACGTTCTTTTTATTACTTTTGTACTTGGAGCTTTTCTTGCGTTTGAACAGTGGAAAGATTTTACAAATGCTCTTGTATGGCTTGCTGTGATCTCGGTTCTTTTGGCCATCCAAAGATTATTGTAGCTTCTGTTCTCGTGTTATACTCTTATCATGTAGATGGGCAGGCATGCCTGCCACTGGTTTTCTGGTTTTTATTTCCTATCTGTAAGTATAAAAGCTAAACCTGTCGTTTAAATATCTAAATGGGCATAAAGAAAATGACAAAAATAGTCGAGAGTTTCAACTCAAGTCTGAGTTGATTTCTTTTTTTCCCCCTTTTTCCCCACCTAATTTTTGCTTTTCATTGACCAAAAATTGAGTGTAAAGGTGTAACTTCTCAAGCTGCATAAATCGTCATTTTGCTGGGCCATAAGGAGCACTGGTAAATATTACTTGTATTAAATGCTCCTTTGGTCATATTTACAAGGCATTTTAAACTAGTTTCCTACTGACACAATACACTTTGAACTTTATTGACTTTGTCTTAAAAGTTGACAGTTTTTCATTTTTATCCCTATTTAATTCCACATTTTTGTTAGGAACATATCAACATGAAATGAAGGATAAAATTGAATCATTTAGGATAAAAAGCATATTATCTACTTATAGGATTAGAGTAGCATCAAAGTATTTGTAATTTTGGTTCAGTATGTTCTTCCTTTCTCCTGCTCTATCCCTTCACTGGCTGCAGGGTGATAATTGCTTCGGAAAACGAAGAGATTCTTGTCTTCACCCTTAAAGAATGCTACAATTGATGTTAATACCTAATTACAAGTATTTTTTATATGGACGGAGATTTTTGAAGTTAGTGGCATGAGTATTCCCATGTTAAGTTAGAGATGCGAGTATTACTTAAAGATGGCTAATGCTTGGCCGTCTATTCATTCGTCTAAGTGTCCGTTTTGCATCATGATTTGAAAATAGCTTTTACGGATTTCGAGGGAAGTATGTGAGAGAAGTTGTCTCATCTTGCCCAAACCGCAGTTTGGGGATTGCCCAAACAGACCCTACGTGGGGGGAGAAAAAAACCAAACAAAAAGCAAAATACCATATTTCTGTTATTAGTAATCCTCTTATTCGCCCAACCTCATCACCCCAATATTCAATTGGGCAAGGAACAACGTTTATATTTTATATTTTAAGAGAAAATCATGTTTTTATTAGAAGAAGAAAATCACCCTAACTAGCACTCTGTCATGAGGAAGAGAGACTTGCAATCCCACCAAACATCTACCATGAGGTCAGATTTAACAAACTACAATTATCTGGTGAGATTCGCCACTTGAGAGTTGAAATAAATGACTTTTTTTTATTACTTGAGATAATTGCGCCTTTTAATGAAAGTTAAATTTATTAATAATTGAAACGCTTTTAAATGATTTTTTTTTACTTGAGATAATTTCTTTTTTTAATGTAAGTTAATTTTATTAATAATTGAAACATCTTTGCTCACAAAAAAGAGCTTTTATATCAAATGTCAAATATCTTACCATAACGCAAGTTTATTGAATGTGAAAATAGATACATTCTTTTTGACTTTTTTGTCTGGTAATTTTTATTTTTATTCGAAGCGTGTTATCCTACAGAGTTCCAAGCAGTAACTAACCGTTAATATCAAATTAATATCCCCGTAAATACCCTATCCTAAAATTGCGTTTGTTATTGAGTTTTTTAAAAAAAACTTGAAAAGATTACAATTGACAGTACACAAGAAGTCTCATATCTTCTAATATTTTCTGGTATATTAAAACAACTAGCTAAAAGTTTGGTGAAAAATAAATAAATAAATAAAAACCACTTGCCAAAAACCGCCTTGCTGTTTCTTCTCCAATCAAGTATATGCCCCCTGGATTGAGCTATATGACAAAAATTCAACTTGCCTCAACAACCCCTCCAATCCTATTTCGTACCCTGTCCCACCCCGTCAACCCTGCCAAAGTGATAAGTCTGAGACTGGAAAGGCCAAAAAAAAAAAGCGGAAGGCCAAAAACAGTGTCTAGAAGACTCGAGCCAATTTTAATTTTTTTTAAAAAAAATCCCAGTAACATTTATTGTAACTCGTTAATATAGTGGTGGACTTTATTCTAGCCAATTCAACAACATCGGTCTCATATGAATGATCCACGCAAATTCCTCTCCCATCTCATAAGTATGGCCAGGTCTTCAATTTTAATTGCACTTGATCTCAAGTCAAATTGTAGTCACAGATATGCAATCAACGAAGAACAATTACAGTCACAGGCATAATACAATTCCAAGTATTTGACTATTGAGGCCAGATTCAAGAATTGACAAAACATAATAGAATTCCATAAAAAGGTTGAATCGCTCATCCATTGTTAAAAGAATCAATGGAATATGTATATATTGATTTTTCTAATGTTGAAGCTATGTAGAGTCAGAAGGAAAACAGTGGAGTTAGTAGTGTCTGGACTCTAAATCAACGCTCCAGGTCTGTGTCATCATCACGCATCATCTTCAATTTAATGTTAATATTGGCTCTGCTGTGTAGGTCTAGGGTGCTTCCATGGCCTGAGGATACTCCAAGAAGATGAATCATCGTCTGGTAGTTGTGAGACCGAGGGCATTTCAGATGAAGAACAACCGATCTCATCCTGCATTAGCGAAACATATAAGAAATTACCAACGGTTCTGTTTGGCCACCGAGAAATTACAGTTAATATACGATAGAAAATTGTGACAGGTTCTAAATCGATTTCATTAAGAGTAACTATTCGGATAAATTCCTTTAGGAGATGAAAACCTACATCGGAATCGACAAACGGACTCGCTCGCCGCCGCTTCCAGGCCGAACCAGAACCGGCTGAAGCAGAGCTCGCAAGAGGTGGCGATGACACCGAAGCAGGAGCGCATGACCATGGAACGACCTGGTTCTCTCCTTCCTCCTTCTCCTCGTCCTCTCCCTCGTCTTCTTCGTCGTCATCTTCATAACCAGAGTCGGAATCGGAACTAGAATCTCCGCCGCCACCATCATCCTCCTCCTCCACCTCGTCGCGATCAGGACTATCACGGAGATCATGATGACGACGACGACGATCATCTTCTTCATGTTGATGCTTGTTGGAATTGGAAGCACAGTGGTTGCAGAGGGAGTAAGTCGGTGTGAGCTTCGGACCACAGGCTTTCCAGGGAGTGAACGACTGACATGTACGGCAGAGAAGAACTCTGGTGTGCTTCGCCACTAGAAAGTTGGCGCCGTGAACCTTGTCGTCGCAGTCCCAGCACAACTTAGCCTGGTCCGATTCACAGTACATCCTCGCCCTCTTCCCGCACAGCGTACAATCCTCCATTTTTCTTCTTTCTTCTTCTTCCTCTTTCTCTTCTTACTTCTGAAGTTCTGACACTTCAAACCGTGTGATAAATATTAAATACACCGAATCCTAATTTTGACCCTCGTCTCCACCCAATAATTACAATGCTTCTCTGCCATTCATTTCCTGGATTCTTCTGTACATGCTCATGGGCATTATCGCCATTTCGGTTGACAACGCGTTGTAACATGAAAAAAAAAAAAATCTATTACAAAATTTGAAGTGAAATTTCTTTAATTTTTATGGCCATAAAGTTCTTGACTTCAATGTCTCATCAATAGCAACAGCGTGTTGTAGCATCAGTTCATGCTTCATATGATTAAGGAATTAATACATTATTTTTTTTATTTATTAAAAAAATAAGTGGACTTCAATTTTTGAATTTGAGAAGATTAAAAAAAACAGCATAGCATAAAAAGGACGTTCTTAGGGGTGGGCCTGTTAAAACACACAGCTAAACATATATTCCGTAGATCATCTAGAACATAATTATCAATCTAACAACTCTTGATAGATAAAAAGCATAGTTTATCTTATCGCTAAAGCTACGATACTATTACAACCCACTGGATGTTTATATAATATTTAATTAATTTACATTTGTTTTCTCATCTTTCTTATTTTTCCTCTAAAAAAAATCTGATATATATATAATAAAAGAATCTAAAATTTTACTTTAAACTTTCTTTTATGTCCAGTGGAATAAGTAAGTCCTCTTACAGTATAGCCAATTAAAGTTAAAATCCTTATTAAAAATAGGGTGGTACATTAAGTGCTAGATTGGTCCTCAGGTATGAAGGCCTCTTATTTACCTAAAAAGCAATAAAAAAATCCAAAATCTTCAATACTAAATAAAGATTATTGAATGTAGGAAAAAAAAACAATAAAGACAGAAAGAGGCAAAATTTTTTATTTGCTGAATTAATTTCAGTTAAAATTAAAATTAAGAAATTGACAAAATAATTGATTCTCAAGTCAAACAGTTTTAGAAATCAACATGCAAGTTGAGTCGTGTGGTCTTGGGAAAAAAAAAACAAGGTGCAAGTTGGAACGTGGGGAAAGTGAAATGATAGGCGAAGTTCGATTAATGGTGAGTTTTGAAACGCGGATTCTAATTAGACGGCTAAACTACGAGTGGATACGATTTAGTAGGCGCGGTCACAATTGCCACACCAGATAAATCCTCACCACGTGTCCCCTTACATGTGGTCACAAACAACTTAGCGTCTCCACCGAGGGATCCTCGCAGATATTTTAAGATTTTTTTTAACAAAATTCCTTTTGACACGTCACCAATATTCCCACGTGGCAACATGTGGGGCCGGATTCACGTGAACGCCAGGTGGGGCTGCCTCGCTTTGGAACTAACACCCAGACCGATAGATAAGATACCCATTCTCATTTCAAAGATATTATATTTAATATTTATTGATTATGGATACGTGAACGGTGAATCGGCATTGGACAGAATCTTTTTATGGGCTGTGACGGAAAGATGCCACGTGGAAATAAATGTGTGGGTGGAAGTAAAGAGAAGGAGAAGAGTGGGAGAGACGTGAGAGAGGTTCTATGAATGGAGACTATGGAGGAGGAGCAAAACCAGAAGTGAGGGGTCGCATCTTCACGGTATTATTTTGGAGTGTAGTCATAATAATAAAAGCCAATGCCTACTAATAATGGAGTTTCCATAAGTCAATGTAACACTGTGGGGTTGTGAGATGTGTGGTCAAAATGAAAGCGAGGTTTGTGGAGATGATGAGGTTAGGTACACGTATGACTCATCACTTCTTTCTCCTCTTCTGAATATATCTTAAGATATTCCTTCGGTCTTTAACTTAAAATTTAAGAGTTTTTTGTAAAGAGGTTAAGAAAATTAGATAAATAAATTAATTAAATAATATATTATATATCATTAAATTATGTATTAGTTTATAAGTCAAATAAATTAGTACAAAAAAGTTTTGATGAATATAAATACTCTAAAATAACTTATTTTATTTCATTAATATATATATCTTAAAAAGTTAATGTTGTATTATATTTAGGTTAGGAGGAGTAGCATCCAATATATATAATATTAATACTCCAATATACTCCCTTCAGTCCTAATTATAAGATTTAATTTTTTTTTAGAGATTAAGGAAGGTAAATAAATTATTTAATTATATCGTATGTTGTGTATCATTATATTTTATATTATTTGTAAGATAGGCAAAATAGTTTTACAAAACTAGTAAATTTAAATGCTTTAAAGTAATAGAATCATCTTTCTTAATATTGTCAAAAAAATTAATAAGTCTTATATTTAGGACTAGATGTAGTATAATCTAACTTCAGGTAGACATAGTGCTCAATCTATAACCAAATTAAAGTTGTACTGTAATGACAATGCAGTTCTACTTATGAACTCATGGCTAAAAGATTTTCCACAACTAAATTCTAGTTCATTGGAGGAGATTCAAAAGGACCTATCTAATACTAAAATTATGAATGCTGCTTTTGAAATGAGGGCATTCAAGGCTAGAGCCTATATGGCTTACAACCTCATTTCTTCCAATCTCAATAGAACTTATTGGCCGAAAGGTATGCGATTACATCTTAAGTGCTTTAAGGGTTCCATCAAGAATTAAAGACATGAATCAAACTAACATAGTCTTGATTTAGAAAATCGATCACCCTACCTCTTTAAGAGATTTTAGACCCATCTCTTTTTGCAATGTAATATACAAGATTCTCAGTAAAGTTTTGTCTAACAGGTTGAGAAAGTATATGAACTTCTTAATTGACCCCACCCAATGTAGCTTCATTAAGGGTAGACAAAGCTGTGACAACATTATTTTGGCTCAGGAAATTATTCACTCCATGCGCCCCAAAAGGAAAGGTAAAGGATATGTAGCCATAAAGGTTGATATAAAGAAAGCCTTTGATTGCCTTAATTGGAACTTTATTCATTTCAATATTCATTATCTAGGACTAAATGATCATTTTATTGAATTGGTCATGCAATGTATTTCTACTGCTTCTATGAGAGGTTGTTGGAATGGCTTACCTTCAAACACTTTTTCTCTAAAAAAGAGGTGTCAGGAAAGGTAATCCTCTAAGTCCTTATTTTTTTGTTATTTGCATGTAAAGATACCAATGTGTGTTGGGAGATATGGTCCAAGCTTGAGCAACCACTTTTCCATTATGTTGACAAAAGCCATCATCTTCTCGCTAATGATGTAAGAGTTGCAAATTTTGTGATTGCCACAGGCATTTGGGACAGAACCAAATGGAGTATCTTCTTGTCGAGTTGGATTCTTAACCATATCTTGGAAATGCCCCCTCCCTTAATTTCTTAGCCTGATTTTGATTCCTTGTTTGGAGAGTAGCCTCTAATGGTACATTTAGCATCAGGTCCGCCTATAATCCGTGGGAGGTTTGCACAAATCAAGATCATGAATCGCCGTGGAAAAGTATCTGGCGATAGCCAATTCCAGAAAGAGCAAAATATTTTTATGTGGCAAGTTTTTCACGAGAGTTTACCCATAAATTCCCTTAAAGCGAACCATGGGTTCAAATAACATAATGAGTGTCCATTTGAGTGTCACAGAGAGCAATCTATACTCCACATGCTGAGGGATTGTCAGATAGCAAACTCTGTGTGACTTTCTACTGTTGACCTTATATATCATAGTACTTTTTTAGTGGTAATTTACAGGTATGGCTATGCTGGAACATTTGCTATCATGCAGGATCATCATCATTCCATAGATGGCTATAGCTAAGAGTTTTTGGCATAGTTTGGTGGGTCATTTGGAAGAACAAATGATGTCAAATCTTCGAAGGACGCAGCAACAATCATTTATATCTATTCCATCAATGTAAATATTTGCTATAGGGGTTCTCAACATTTTCCTGTCCCGATGTTCTCGTCTCGAACCCGAGCAAATCAGAACGGGAAAATCTCGTCCAAAAATTTTCAAGATAGAAAAAGATTGGGATCAAGAAAAATGTATTCGTGATTGCGATCGTGATTAGGAATGAGAATCAATCATAAACTTTTCCTGATCCCGAAAATATATATATATTTTAAATCTTTTTCTTAAAATTATCCAAGTACCACTAAGTTAAAAGCCATTTATTTTTTCTATTTTACAACATTAATTAAATAAGTGTATCTATTAATTTTTCATAATTGTTATTTTTAAGATAACACTTAATATAGAAGAGTAATATACATTATTCTTTATTTTTGGTAGACTCATGTCATAAAAATAAAAAACTTAAAAATTTTTTAAGTATGTTTTTTGAGGAAACCAATGCTCCTTTTATTTTGTGTTAGAGAATAAATTCTCATTCCTTTATTTTTATTTTTGCTAGCTATTTTATTATCTTTTTTACTTTTTACATAGTGGTCTCTTTTTTATCTAGGAATTTCCTAGTCCCAATTTCTTAGGAATTTTTTAGGATCAGGAACAATTTGCTTCTCGAGCCTCTTTTGGGATCGGGATCGGGATCAGAAATGATATTTCCTAATCCTGTCTCGTCTCGAAAACACCCCTAATTTTTTATATGAAGAAGAAAGTGGGAAATTACACCATAAGGTTTACAATTTCTCAGGTAGGCCTCAAGAAAGATGGTGTCCACCAACAGAAGAATACGTGAGGATTGATGTCAACGGTTGTGTCAAGTCAATTTGGAGAGCAGCTATAGGTGGTTTGATTTGTGACCATAAAGGACGGTGGATGAGAGGTTTCTTGCAAAATTTAGGTGTTTGCTCGCCCACTATGGCAGAAATACTTACTATTCATACAGGCTTGAAGGTGTGTAAAGCAAAGGGATTTGAAAAGGTCTGCTTGTACCCCAACCCTATTGTAGCCACTCATACACTGATGATAGATGTTGGGAACTATCATTAGAGCAAGGCTGGCCCTGCGTTAAAAAAATGTAGTAAATTCTTAGGCTCGGCCTGCTTAGTAAGGACATGCGGCCTTTTAGCCCATTTGACATATTTTTTATTTTTTTATGTATTTAAAGTAAAATAATTAATTTAAAACATAAATATTATCAAAATTAAGTTAAAATATCAAACAAACATGAACACGAAGTATTAAAAAGTCAAAAACTAATATCTTACAATTTAATAACTTACCAGATAAAGTTAAATTATAAACCATAAACTAAATATTAAAGTCTAAACAATATTAATAACAGTATCATTTTATTTAGTAAGACCATCATCACTTTCAACATCATTTTTTAGTCCGAATAATGAACTCATTTTCGAAGCTTGGCCCATCTCATTATGGGCAAGGGCTGACCCACGGGCTTCAAGCCCCTTTCCTATATTTTTATTTCTTATCTATTTGAGTATTAAAGTACCTAATTTGAAACATAAATATTATCAAAATTAAGTTAAAAACATCAAACATTGTCTACGTTTAACAAAAATATAAATACTAAGTCTAAAAACTAATGTTTACAAAATTTCAATTAAATAAATAACTAAATAAAGCCACACACTATAAACTAAACACTAAATAATATGAATAACATTATCAGTTTTTTCTCCATGTATATCTTCAAAAGATAGAGATTCAATCTTCTCATTTTTCAAGTTGTGTTATTAGTTTTTCTTTTTTCTTATAGTTTGCATAACATTTGGACTTCCTTAAATACAATTAAAAAAATTGTTCTCTTTATTTATCAAAACTAAATTTAAACGTTAAACATGGTATATGTTTACCAAAATAAAAACAATATACACAAAGTCTAAAAACTAATATCTACAATTAAATAAATAACTAGATAAAAACATAAACTATAAATTAAACACTAAACAATATGAATAACATTATCCATTTAGGCTCGTGGGCTGACCCGTTTAAACCCGTGGCTCTACAGGGCTAGCCTGTTTAGGCCACCTCCACCCTCAGGCTCTAGATTACAAGCATGGCCTGTAACGAGCTCAACTCACATTCCCGCCTCTAACTATCATCCACCACATCAAGAGATTAACGAGACCATATCACTCATTTTCACAAATTGGGATCTACAGATAATACATGCTCATTGAGAGGTGATGCGTTGCGTTGATCTTTTGGCCAATATGGCACATGAGACAAACATTTAGCTAACCTTTATTGACACCCCTAGCTCCTTGTTCGAATATAATATTAGTTAATCTAAACTAAGATTTGATATACTTTGTCTTTTGTTTTTGATTCATGTATCTTCATGGCTTTTGCCATCCCACAATCTCAAGGGTAATACTTGCCCATTAATATTATATATATATGAAACATTTATAACTAATCCATGAGTATTAAATAAAATAAGTTAAATATATTAAATGGTTAAGGTGTAAATTTATTTACTAACTATTTTTATGTTGGCACCAAACACAACTAATTAATTTTGGGTACAAAGGTAGACAAAAACAATTTATTTGGGAGCAAATATAGGAAGAGCATTAGCCTAAATTAAACTCTATTACTTTTTACATTATGCATCCCACAAGTATTCTGACTTTCTATTATTTAACATATTTTTAGAAGAGTTAAGATTTAAATTTAGCAATGAATTATTTTCCTCTGGGCATCCAACACAATTATTTTTCATAAAAACATTTACAAAAACAAATATCAATATTGACATAATAGCATTTATGTTAATGTCCTAACTTTTTTTTTTCATAAAAATATTTACAAGACAAATAAAAAAATTTATAAGACAAATAAAGGGATTTAAAAGAATTCAGGGAGTTAACAAATTTTGTTCCTTCATATATTTGTCTTGATAATGTCCACCCATATTTGTCTTTCCACTAACAAAACTTAATTTTATTTTGACCCAATGTAGTGCATAAATTATTTTTATCTAGTTGGATTTCTTTAAATCTCTTTGTTTATCTTGTAAATACCTATATTTGCCTCGTAAATGCTTTTTATGAAAAAATAAAAGGCATTAATGTAAATGTTCATATTTGTCTGGTAAATATTATTATAAAAAATAATTATATTGGGTATTTATAGAGAAATAGATCATCACAAAATTTACACCTTAATCTTTCTGAAAATATATTAAAATAATATAAGTGAGAAAATTGTGGGACCCACAGTGCAAAAAGTCGGTTAATGACATTGCTACATTTGCTCCAAATAAATTGATTATGTCTATTTTATACCCAAAAATATTTAGTTATGTTAGGTGCCTATAGGAAAAATAGTTAGTTGTTAAATTTGCATAGTAACCTATATTAAATTTATCATAAAACTTAATTAAATACCATTCAATATTATTTTATATTAAGTATCCTCCAACATCATATTAATTTGGGCTAGTATTATTGTTGATAATTATAATTCGCTTGAATTTTAGTTTTTGTCTCCATAGTTTCATAGGAACCAATCATGTAACCTTATAGCCATAGGGACTAAAAACGAACCATTTGAAATTACAAAGATCAAAACTAACAATTTGAAACTATATAGATCATAATTAAATCAATTGAAACATAAAAATTAACAATGGTATTAACCCTATTAACTTCTCAGGTAAAAAAAAAAAAAAACCCTATCAATTTCTACACTCTTCTACTTTCCTTATTAAGTATATGATCATATTTGAAAAAAATACACAGACATATTTAATGCTCATTAAAATTATTAAAACATCTTATAAAGGATTAAATATATTTTCTAGAAGACTTCTATATAATGCATCAGAGTGAGCAGCACTAAAAAAATTGTGTGTGTGTGTGTGTGAGACTTTAACATTAATAGAAAGCACCATATGTTTTGATTATTTATTTTCAATTATCCCCCTTTCTCCGTTTCTTTTTTGGCCAACCCCTTTCTCCATATTTTAAACACTAGGTTTTTGTCGCAGGCTCTTCCCCCCATTCCCGTCACAAGGATTGGACATTCATTAAAGAGGGACAAATGATTTGCCTAATGTGCGTGAGAATAAGTTTTAGTCCAAAAAAAAAAATTACAATTCATGACAAACTATTTCTGATATTTGTTAATTTTTATACGAGAATTTTAAGAGCTTTTTTGTTCTGAATATTAAAAAAAATGTTGGGCTAATGTCTAGTGTATGTATATTGCATTATTCCAGCTATACCCCACTTTTTCTTAATAAGACTGATATCATAATTAACATTAGTGGTAAAAACAACAAAGTACAAAACAAAAGAGTACCTACTTAATCTTCTTCAATCCTTCATCATTCTCCACCTTTTGATTACGACGTTGGGGTTGATCACATACAAAAATTTGGGTCTAAATTATCTGAGAGTGTAGCTAAATAAAGACCTATATGTATGTTACTCCCTTCAATCCCTCAACATATTTATCTAATTTATTAGATTAAAGAAATTAACTGAATCAATTAATATGATATATAGTTTTTCAAATGCCCTAGTCATATTTTTTAATTTCTTCATTTTCTTTATTTTTAGATTATTGTTGGGGGAATATCACTAAGGGAATTAGGAAAAAATGATAATTATAAAAAATATAAATTCTATTTAGGATCAAAATCAGTCATTTAGATAGATCTCAAATTAAAGATAGATTGAAGATAGTGTTATTTTCTGCGTACCAATGATGCACAAAAAGTTATCACTGTAGGAATAACAGCAAGCATTCTGGACCTGTTAATAATGTTAGAATTGAACCAAAAATTGGTCAATACTGAATGGGTCCGAGCCCATTACAAGCAAGGCGCAAAGTGTGAATAAGGAAAAGTACGGGGTAAGAACAAGTAAATAATCATTAACTAAATTATATTTTTGGTCTTTTAAATTTAGTTGAAATCCTCTATTAGTCCTTTAACTTTAAAAAGTATGATTTTAATCCTCTTAAGTTAGCCGCGTTAACTTCACTGATTGAAAATATTGAGTAAAATTAAAATAATGACATTCTTATATTTAAATTATGTGTAAATAAAAAAATAATTAAAACCTTAATGAATCTTCAAGTGTCAAAATTAAAACATCAATTCAAATTTTGTTAGCATTTTAACTTTGCTGAGTCAACATTTTCTGTTAGTGAAGTTAATGGTGTTAACTTCAAATGACTAAGAACACACTTTTTAAAATTAAGAGACTAAAAGAAGACTTCGACTAAACTTAAAGGACTAAAAATATACTTTAGCCATAATCATTTTTCGACTAAACTTAAAGGACCAAAAATACATTTTAGCCATAATCATTTTTATGAAATGATATATAATATTTGGAATTTTGGATGATGTGATGAAAATTACATTATTTTTTAATTTTTTATTTATCATCGGTCTGGCACCTAGTTGACTTCGGTCTAACCCACAAACCCTTAACACAGTATCCCTATAGGTTTAGTGATCGGTCTAACTTTCAAAACCTCATATCCTTTTGTTTTTTTTTTTTTGAATAAATAAGGCAAGCTTTAACCTTGAGTTAACGCTGCACAGCTAGCAGCTACATTAAGACTGAGATAAACTCCCAAGGCCATCCAAAAGGTCTTTCTGAAGCAGAACTGAGCATGAAGTCGGTGGCACATTTAAAACAATCTTATCCAATACCATTCACCGGGCTTCCCTTACTAGATGATCTTCACACTGCAAAGCCTCCCTCTGAACTCTGATGATTTCCAGATCCTCAAAAGAAGATATTAATGATTTGATGTTCACTATATATCTTCCCTTAATGGATGATCCACTCCACAATCAGTCAAACAGTTGGTGTATTGCTTCACAAGCGTCTGTATACAATTTAACTTTTGACAGATTATGATCTTTGCATAGCTTAACAAAAACCTTATTTCTAACACGTGTTTAGGTGGCAATTTGTCATATTGGAGGCATGGCAGTGGCATGAAGAAAGCAAAAACAAAACACTTTTGCTTCTCCTTCTCAAAACCAATTTCTCTTCCTCTTTATTCAGTATATTTGACAATAAAATTTTTTAAATTCCTTCTCAACTTTCACCGTTATTGTTCTCAAATTGAAGATAAATTTTTGTGAAAACACCACATATATATATATATAGGTATTTTGTTAGGATTTCTATAACTTATGGGAGAAAAAACAGTGTCACTAGCACATGTTAAAAGTTAAAGGTAAAGGCAAATCTCACAAAGTAGCCTATCGAGAGCAAAAACCTCTTGAATTTACTAGTACAACTCCTGGCTTAAAGAATTTTCTCATCTCTATACAAGTAGGCTTCTAATAAGATCCGAACACGTGTTCTCATTGTTTTAGAGGCGAGATCATTTACCATATCAAGCAGTAGCTTGTTAGTGGTGTTTATTTATAAGGCTTCTTCCTAATGTGTTACTTATAATCAACCTACACTTTTGTTGATTGAAGTGGATGTTGCTGAATTTTTAGAGGAATAATTAATGAAGAACTTGATTACAAAAGTGTAAAGATTATATGAGTACTGTTGAAACTTAAAAGGCATATTAATTTAATTGGAGAGGCATACGTTCACAAGAGATAGATTACATTGATTAATTAATTAATTAACATGCATGTTAATGTTATTAATACATATTGTAGGTCTCTGGTCCATCATCAACCCTGGGCTCAACCTGAACATGAGAATGCAAAATTCCATCTGACTCAAGACACCATCTCCATCCAAGTCACCTTCCATGAGCATCATCACGAGCTCCTCGTCCCTCACGTCCAAGCCGAGCAGCGTCGTGGTCCTCTTCAAGCTCTCGAAGGTGATCACTCCCTTGTCGGAGTCCATGAGAAGGTAGAATCCGTTGCAGAGCTCGCCGATGAACCCGTCTGCTCCCATGGTTGCAACCATCGAGGGGAAGAAGTCCTCGAAGTCGAATTCCAGTCCAGAATCCACTTCCATTGTTGAAGAACAAGAACCTGCGAATTGGTGCATAGTATACTGTGTTTGGATTGTTGCTTTCGATTGTATATATGGGTTTTTTTGAGAGGAGGAGAAGAAGAAGACACTGTATGTCGGTAGCTTAAGGATGAAGAATTTGAAGAATTGGGTTGGTGGGTGAGATGGAAAGTGAGGGTGTTATATATAGACTATTGAGAGAAAAGATTATTGAATTAATGAGTGGGAAAAAAAAAAAGAATTTTGAATCTCACTTTTTCTTTTCCCATTTTTGTGAAAAGAGAACTTTTTTTCTCCCTCCATTTTTGCGAAAAGAGAATGGGTCATGGATTCGAATTTTGAGATGTCTTGGAATCAATTTGTACCATATAAAGACTTGTTAATGATTAAAGTGAGCTATTTTATAAGAAAATCTAAAAAAAAAGATATGGGAAATATAAAAATTCTAATTTAGAATAATAAAATTTGAAAATCTTAAATCAGTCTTTTTGTACTTATTTTTGTGTAATTACAAAAATGCCATTGGATTTTTAACAACGCGAGTATCTTAATTCACAACAAGAGTATCTCAATTAACAACAACAGCACAAACAATTCACAACCTAAATACTTAGTAACTAAATGCTCTTATTGTTGTTAATTTAGATACTCTTGTTATGAATTACGATACTCATGTTGTTAAAAATCCAATGACATTTTTATAATTACAGAAAAAAGTAAAAAAAAAAACTGATTTGAAATTTTCAAATTTTATTGCTTTAAATTAGGATTTTCACATTTCCCTTGTCTCTTTTGATATTTTCCCTATTTTATATATATAGAGGGGGGTTTTGGGAAAATTTCAAAAAAAAAAAAAAAGGACAAGGGAAATAGAAAAACTCCAGTTAGAATAACGAAATCAGGAAATTCCAATTCAGTCATTTTATACTTTTTTGTGAAATTACGAAAATAGTACTAGATTTTAACAAAACAAGTATCTTAATTCACAATAAGAATATCTTAATTAACAACAATAGGACAATAAGTCATAGTGTAAATACGTAATACCTAAATACTTCTGTTATTATTGATTGAGATACTCTTATTATGAATTAAGATACTTGTATTATTCAGTGACTTTTTTGTAATTTTACAAAAAAGTATAAAATGACTGATTTAAAATTTTTACATTTCATAACTCTGATATATCCTTTACATATTTTCTTGATATTTTTCTGGAATTCTCCCTATATGATCCTGTAAGATATAGTTTTACTTTTTAATTTTAATCCTTATTAATTATATGCTATTATATCACTGCATTAATTATCTCACACATTTTTTTCTCTCTTTTCATAAAATACGGACATTGTTATAAAATAAAATATATATTGTTTACAAATTTATTGCCTTCAATCAGTTTTAACTAACTTTTTATCACTGTTATTAAGTTATTTGTATTTTAGTAGTATAATATAGGGGTGGAGGGAGTATACTATAGAATAAAGGTACAGTAATTCTTCATAAAAAAAAAGTAATTATAATAAGAGTTAAAGTGTAAATTTGTTTTGGAAGTATCTTCGAAGTCTCAATCTAGCTTTGAAAGTTTTTTTTGGCTCAATTCAGCCTTAGAAGTTTCAGAAGTGGGCAATTTTGTCTCTATCGTTAGTTGACCGTTAATTGACTATTAGTTGGCCAAATATATTGATCTGACAGTTCACAAGTTATCCACTGTATTTTTGCTAAAGTGAATTCTCAGAAATTTTAAATATAACTTTTGAAAAAGATGAATTTTAAATCTGAGACAAATTTTTACTTTAGTAAAAATCAATTAGATGAGATGTGAACTGTCAATTTAACATATTTAGTTAACTAACGGGCAAAATTAATGGATTTAATATTTCCACGACAAATTGTCATTTTAACAAAAATAAAATGGATTACTTGTAAACTGTCAGCTCAACATATTTAGTCAACTAACAGTTAACAAACGGTCAACTAACAGCATGAGTAAAATTGCCCACTTCTAGAACTTTCAGGGCTAAATTGAGCAAAAAAAAATAAAAAAATTTCAAGGCTAGATTGAGACTTCTAAGATACTTCTAGGGTAGATTTACGCATTTGCCCTTTATAATAATATATAGCAGTATATGTGTTACTTTTTAGGCCAACAGACAACCGTATATTACTTATATAAAGCCCCAAATTGGGATTTGAATTCACAATTTAAAGAGGCCCATATTGTAACATGTAAACAATAAATAAATTTTCAGAAATTCTGCAGAGATAAAATTTTAAAAAGAGAGACCTATAAATATATATATATATATATGCGCGCTAAGTGAAAATTATAAGTTTGTCATATTTATAGGATATAGTTTTTATAATTAAATTTGAATTTTTGGATATCATCTATGTTTGGATGGAGATAAAAATAAGGAAAAATAAATATTATGTTTGAAAACTTTCATAAAAGGTAAAAATATTTACTATTTTTGAGAGTTTTCTCTCCCAACTTTTCTCTCTCCTAAATTTTTTCTCTATCCAAACATATAGCTCAAATGGAATTTAAATTGTTATCAAACATGTGGTGGGCTATAAACAATTTTTAGATTGATTTTAGATGTTTTTATTGAGAATGGTTTACATCACGAAAATTTGTGTTTATAATTCTATCTTCACCATAATATGTATGTATATATTATCAATAACAATAATATTCACCAAAATAGTAATGTAATAACAATGCAATTCCTCCCTATTTTTGTGGCTATATGCGTAGTTTTGGATAAGATCAACAAATTATGCATAAAAGCAATAGTAGTCAACAAAAGCCAACAATATTATTTATAATTTATTAATGGAATCGGCTGCCATAAATTTATAATTAGTGAAGTCCATGTTTTCGTTGAATTCAGACTATATTACACGAAGGTGTGAAATAAAAAAAACCCTACTCGTACCAAGATATACGTATACGTTCTCATATCATCCTTCAAATCCTATTGAACTTCTTAACAATACATTAATTAAAAATATACAAGATATTCGAATTACTTGCCCGTCTATTATTTTCGTTTTCCCACGTTTTTTATTATGCTTACCAACATATTAATGATTTCGTCATGAATATTTTATGATTTTATGAATGAGAGGGGCAATTGTATATGATTATTTTAGTATTGATTTTACACATGCACAAATTATAAACAGGTTTTCTAATTAGAGAATCTCCAATTATAAGGAAGGGTGTAATAATAATAATTAGAGACAGCCTCAATGTCACAAACTCACAACCATCAATGACCGAAACAAAAATTAAAATAAAACAATCTACATACATTATAAAAAAAACGTGCAATTTTGATTTTTGAAGCATAGTGGGAGGTTTCTTGTGTGTGTCTATATATATTCAGAATCCCAATTAATTGGTTCATTTCGATCAGATCAATATACTATCTATTATTTTGCCGCTAATCAATCATATATAGATGGAGTACGACGACTCATATGAAACATGGCTATATGATCTTGTAAGATCATAACTTTTACGTCCTTTTAATTTTCTCTTGTTTAATTTCAATAGATCAGTGTTCATATTTTCTCTTCAGTTTTTTTTTTTGTTCATGTAGAAAACTTGATTAAATTGGTTGCAACTCTTTATCATCTTCAATATATTTTTCAAGGATATATATATATATATATATAAAGGTGATAGTTCAACTGTTAATTTGATCTGATGCATTGAATTTTCTCAGGAAAAGATGGTGGATCCAGCTTGTATTTTCCCCGAATTTTGTAGAGAGAAAGTGTCTTCATCTTCTTCGTCTTTGGATGTTGAAATTACTGCGAATTATTATCAATTAGCAGATCATCAGCAGATGCTGTCGTATCATCAAGCTGAGAAAATATTGCCTGAGGCTGAAAGGAAAAGTAGGATGAACTACGATATTGATGAGGTGGATGCAGCCATAAAGGAGGGCCAATCAGGCGGAGACAAGTGGCTTAGGAGAATCTGCAAAAAGACTGCCTTACCCCTCCCGCACCACATAATAGTTGAGAGAAAGAGAAGACGAGAACTTAACCAAAGGTTCTTGGCTCTCTCAAAAGTGGTACCGGGCATTAACAAGGTACATAATATTATCGTCGTACGTGTTCATTCTATTCTCTTAATTTACTTCTCTTTGGACTATGATTATTTGTGTCAAATAGTTATATGTGTGTGTATATATATTCTTCTACTAAATGATGATTAATCCAATAGTTTGAGCAAAACTAAAGATTTACTTATATGTACGTACGTATAAATTTATATGAAGCCTTTAATTGTTTGATTGAGCTTTGGAATGTGATGATGAATGGCTAAACAAATTAATTTATTTTCCTTCAAAGTTAAGAGTTTTGTCTTCATCGATCGACCATATTCATTGAGATTAATTCTCTTATGTACTTAAACAATAGGTTAAATAAGATATTATTGTTTAAGATCTGATCTACATGATGTGAAATAGCACATGCATGCCTCTTCATCAAGTCTGTCCATAACATGTTTCCTTGTGAATATATATATATTTATATAAATAAATACAGAAGGATAGAGCTTCTATAATGGGAGAAGCAGTGAAGTACATGAAAGATCTTCAAGAACGCATCAAGAAGCTGGAGGAGATGAACAAGAAGAAAGTGGTGGAATCTGTGGTTTTTGTGAAGAGTTCTTCATCATCATCATCATATTCTTCACCATTATCTAGCAGCAGCAGCAGCAGGAATCAATATTATTGCAGAAGCCACCAAAATAACAATGATGATGATGAAGGAGACCATTATTATTATTATTATAATAATAACTGTTACCCTAGTTACAAAAGAAGGAGGAGTCCAATAATATTATTGCCTGAAGAGGAGGAAGAAGAAGAAATAGAAGCAAAAGTGATAGAGAGGAGTGTGCTGATTCGAGTTCATTGTAGGAACAACAACATTAACAACAATCAGGAAATACTTACAACGTTGTTGTCATCTATTTCGGAGCTTAATTTGATTGTGCTTACTGCTAATTCTCTTCCTTTTGGAAATCACATCGACATCACTGTCATTGCTCAGGTATACGTATCTTCCTTCATCTGCTTATTAATTATCATATCCATATCTTCGCACCCATGTTAAGACTGTTCTCGAAAATTTGTTCTCTATTTTTGGTCAATGGTAATATTAGTTATGATTTTTTATATGAAGGCAACGTTAGCTATTATATTCGAGGGTGTTTATATATATTTTTGGAGTGGTCAACATTATTGGATTTAGATTTTCTTATATATATATATATATATATATATATGTTTGGTATATTGAGGTAACAATGGTTATTGAGAGTGTTTTTTAATTAAATGCACTGGAATGGAATGTGATGGCTTAGGTAAATGCACTTTTTAAAAAAGGGCAGTATTTTTACACAGAAGTATTGATCTTTGATATTTTATGTTCATTTTAAATATACATGAATGGCAAAATTCATACCAATGACTTTGATCTTACTTATAAATGAGAAGTTGTGAATTTGACCTTACTTATAATTTTCTGTCACAATTTTTTGAGATTAATTATTTTTAAAATTAAACTGATTATAAAAGAATTTTTAATTTTATCCTTGCTGGATCAAATAATTTATCTAGAAATCTATTATACTCCCTCCGGTCTTAAATATAAGATCTAGTTGACTTTTTTAGAGAGGTTAAAGAAGTTATACAAGTTACTTAATTATATTATATGTAGTGTATTATTATATTCTACTCCCTTTAGTCATAATTATAAGAGTCGGTTGATTTTTGTAGAGAATCCTAAAAAAGTTATTTACATTACTTTAAGACATTAAAATTTATCGTTTTTCTTCAAACTATATTGTTTGACTGATGAACTAATATATAATATAATAAAACACAACATATAATATGATTAAGTAATGTAATTAGCTTTCTTTGGATTCTTTAAAAAAAATAAACTAGACTTTATAATTAGGACCGAATAAAATATATTAGTTCATAAGTTAGACAAATTAGGTTGAAGAAAAACAATAAATTTAAATGTTTTGAAGTATTTTAATTAATTTTTTAAGATTTTTTTAAAAAAATTAATTGAGTTTTATTATATTTAAAAGTAAAAATAGTATATAATTATATATACTTTGGCCGGTTCATGGATAAGCCAAATTAATGATTTGGATGTTGCTTTGGGATTCTAAAGTGACTTAAGTTTGTTTAATTTGTGACAGGTGGGAGTCAATTTCCACATGAAGACAGAGGACATTGTGGACCACTTGCGCCTAGCATTACCAAATTTCATTTGAATTGCACATACTTTAATCCTACATTTATTTTTTTACCTGCAAGTTAAACTTATTGTATTTAATAATTCTCCAGTTTTAATTATAAGAGTCAATTAACTATTTTTAAAGAATCTTAAGAAACCTATTACATTACTTAATAATATCATATAATGTGCTTTATTTTATTATGTATTAATTTATAAGTCAAACAATGTAGTTTGAAAAAAAACTATAAATTTTAATATTTTAAAGTAATGTAATTAGTTTTGACCAAAAAAAAGTAATGTAATTAGCTTTCTTAAGATACTCTAAAAAAGTAAACTGACTCTTATAATTAAGACTGAAGAGAGTATTACACTGTAACAAGCTTAATTTGTTGCTTAATTGTACTTGCACTCACATATCATAACTTGTTTATTAATTATTAATTTCTAATTTATTTAAATTTGAGTTAAATAAATTAATTTAGTAAACACGTGTCAATAACTTTATAGGATAAATAAGGCAAGGACATCATTATCAGAGGCACCAAAACAGTTAGTATTTTTTTCTCTATAAAAGAAGTGGTGAAAAATTCAAAAGAAAATGCAAACAAAAGGAAGGTTACACTAATCATGAGTAATCCAAATATTATTGTAAAGAGTTGATCAAGAGGTAAACCATACCAAAAACAACTTCCAGCTGAAACAAGATATGAAGTGAGATCAAAATATTTTATATCAACAATACATATGTGAGAACTATTTTGTCAAGGAGCTGATTGATGAACCTTTTCAGCTAAGTCCCATAAACTATAAAGGCTTATTTGGTATGAGGGGAGAAGATGGGATGGGAGGGGAATTGAGGGATTTTTCCTTGTCCCCCTTTAACCTTCCCCTTTAAAATTGAAAGAATTTAGAGGGAAAGGATAATATTTTAGAATATATTGACTAACATTATTGTTTATATATACGGATTATCAATCATAATTATTGATATTAATTAGATATATATTATTGTACATATAGTAGCTATTAAGTATGAATTATAGTTATATTTATTTAATTTTAATAATTATAAAATTATAATTGTATGTAATAAATGTCATTTATAATTATATTTTATAAAATATTTTAGAAAGTAAAAAAAATTAAATAAAATATGACAAAGTTGTCCATATAAAAATATTTTCGCCCCCTCTATATCAAACAAAGTAATATTAAAATCTCACTTCTTCCCTCCCATTTTATCTATCCAAATAAGGTAAAATAAAATCCGTCTCAAACTCTCATTTTTCATCCCCTGCATTAAAATCCCTCTCTTCCCCTCCCCTCTTAGCCAAACATACCTAAAGCAAGAGGGTATCAGAACCTTCCTTGCATCCATCCAACAACAGGATTTTTATGCAAATGAGAAGCTAAGCAGAGCCTTGATATATCGATACCATTGCCTAAACATCGTTTTACTATGAAAGTAGTTGTCTTTATGTATTTGCTTTCAAGTGTATGATGATGTGGTAAACATAAAAAAGCTATCAATCCAATCAATTAAGTTGATAATAAGCAAACTTTCAAGTTGATAATAAAAGTATGTATATTTCATCACTTCTAAACATTTGCCAAGCAAGATATAAACGGCATGATATATACTTAAGTCATATAGAGAAAATTCCTACCAAAATGACTTGCAGTTCACAGTAAAATAAAAAAATTGAAAAAAATTGAACTAACCTGATAATGTAATCTTCATCCAAACCTAAAATAAGAGCGGTTCTTTTATCCAGAGAGTTCCAATTTTTGTTATTTTCAATCTCAATGATTGAAAAAAAAAGTCATTTTTTCTATTCAGGCATCCATAACCCCTGATACCTTCTCTTAACTGACAAACCACACTGTATTGACCCAATTGGGTCTTGTGGGAGAAAATTTCCTTCCTATGACTGGGTCCTCGTGTCACTTTATTCTCCATTGCTTAGCTACCTTGAATTAGATTAGAAAGAGAGACCACAATGTTAGGTTTCATGATATTATATATTCATAACATCGCATTCAAATATAAACAGAAACACACCAGAAAAAGATTGAAGAATATGGGGTTGGATATAGACTATAACAGTAGGTTTGACGATTGACATTAATAAAAGTTCATCAAAAGATAAAGAATTATTGAGAGCATCGCATATTCAAATATAAATAGAAAAACTAGTTCTATAGAGCTAAATCTTCAAGTGTCAAGGAGAGAAGTAACTTTTGATGGAGGTGGGATTTGACCCTTTCGATGGAAGTGGGATTTGAAACAGTACGAGGACTTGCTAGGGAACATCCATCTTCGGTTACTCAATAAGCACTTTTAACTGTGAAGTGTGCTAAAGCATCATCCACAAACATTTTAATGGAGGTGGGATTTAATCCAGCTCTGATACCAAACCTCATGAAAGAAGTCCTATAACACATGGACTTCCCAGGGATTGCCCATCCTAGTATTATCTCATTTAAGCATGCTAACTTTGAAGCGCTACCATCATGTTAAAAGTCTAAGTTGGTAGTAGAGGCGCATCCCAATTCCTAGATTAGACACAAGCCAACCACGGTAGGTGCCACAGAACGATCCACACCCTCAAACCTGGGACACATCATTTCCTCTCTCTTAAAAGAGATTGTCCATGAATCTTTCGATGGAAGCGGGATTTGAACCCGTACTAGCATTGATACTAAACCCCAGGATCAAAGCGCCACATCATGAGGACTTCCTAAGGGTCATCTACCTTGGAAACAATAACCGTTGTGCTAAAAGCATCATCCATGAACATTTTGATAGAAGCGGATTCAAACCTATGGTAGCTCTGATACCAAATCTTATGAATAAAGCCACACAACAAGATGACTTCCTTGTGGTCATCAATCTTGCTACTAACCTGGCTGAGCAATGCTTGAGATTAGATTTGGATATCGACAAATATTGAAGAATATTTCTATTTAAATCAACTTTTTATCATGTTCAATATAGATCAATAGTAATTCTCTAATTATGTGTGTGTATATATAAGGTGATAGTTAAACTATTAGTTTGCATTGAATTTTCTCAGGCAAAGATGGTTTATCCTTGTACTCTGTTACCTGAATTTTAGAGAGAAAAAGTGTCTTCATCTTTTGGATGTTGAAAATACTGCGAATTATTTAGTAGATCATAAGGCTGAGAAAATATATCTTGAGGCTAAAAGTAAAAGTAGGATGAAATTGATGAGCTGGATGCAGCAATGAAGGAGGGCCAATCAGAAGTAGACAAGTGACTTAGTAGAAGCAGAAAAAAAGACTGCCTTACCCCTGCCGCACCGCATAATAGTTGAGAGAAAGAGAAGACGGGAACTTAACCAGAGGTTCTTGGCTTTCTCAAAAGTGGTACCAGGCATTAACAAGGTATATAATATTGTTGTACGTGTTCATTCTATTCTCTTAATTATTTGTCTCCCTCAAACTTCTCTTTAATTTGGACTCTGGTTATTTGTGCCAAATAGTTATATATATATTCTTCTAATTAATGATGATTAATCCAATAGTTTGAGCGAAACTGAAGATTTACTGATATGTACGTACGTACGTATAAATTTATATGAAGCCTTTAATTGCTTGATTGAGCTTTGGAATTTGATGATGAATCGCTATATAAATTAATTTATTTTCCTGCAAAGTTAAGAGTTTTGTCTTCATCGATCGATCATATTCATTGAGATTAATTCTCTTATATACTTAAACAATAAGTTAACGAAGATATTATTGTTTAAGATCTGTTCTGCATGTGAAATAGCACATGCATATATGCCTCTTTGTTAAGTCTGTCTAAATATTTCTCTATCGAGTGAATCACATGCATGGAATATCCATAACATGTTTCCTTGTGAATATTTTTGGTGAAAAAATATATATTCACGCACGCAGAAGGATAGAGCATCTATACTGGGAGAAGCAGTGAAGTACATGAAAGATTTTCAAGAACGCATCAAGAAGCAGTTGGAGGCGATGAACAAGAAGAAAGTGGTAGAATCTGTGGTTTTTGTGTAAGAGTTCGTCATCATCATCTTCTTCACCATTATCTGACAGCAGCAGCAGCAGCAATCAATATTATCACAGAAGCCATCAAAATAACAATGATGATTATGAAGGAGATCATTATTATAATAACTCTAACCCTAGTTACAAAAGAAGGAGGAGTCCAACAATATTATTGCCTGAAGAAGAAGAAGCAATAGAAGAAGTAAAAGTGATTGAGAGGAGTGTGCTGATTTGAGTTCATTGTAGGAATAATAATAATAATAATATAAGCAGGAAATGCTTCCAGCGTTGTTGTCTTCGATTTCGGAGCTTCATCTGATTGTGATCACTGCTGATGCTCTTCCTTTTGACAATCACATCGACATCACTGTCATTGCATGCTCTGGTTTCATATCAATATCTTCACACCCATTTTATAATTGTTTCCGAAAATTTGTTCTTATATTTAGTACTCCCTTTATTCCTATTTATAAAACCTAATTGACTTTTTTTTTGAAGAATCTTAGAAAAATCCTAAAAAAACTAATTACATTACTTAATCATATTATATATAATATTTTATTAGATTATATATTAGTTTATAAGTCAAACAATATAATTTGAAAAAAAAATGATAAATTTTAATGTTTTCAAGTAATATAATTAGTTTTCTTAGGATTTTCTTAGAATTCTCCAAAAAAAGTAAACTGGGTCTTATAAATAGGCATGGAGGTAGTATGTAATAATAAGGATACCTTTTTATTTTTTTAATTGGGTTAAGGTCCAAATTAAAAAATCAACTATTTGTTTTATAGGCATCTGGCATAAATAACTATTTTGGATTCAAAAGTAGACATTATGAATTTTTTTATGAACACTTGTGTCAACTTTGTTAACTCTAATTAATTTCTTTTACTTTTTATACTATGGGTCTTACCAATCTTTTCACTATATTATTTTAATATATTTTTAGAAGAATTAAGGTAATAATTTAGCAATTAACTATTTCCTTTGGAGCATCCAACACAATTATATTTTATAAGAGTATTTACATTAATGCCCTTACTTTATTTTTTTCATAAGAGCATTTATAAAATAAATAAAGGAATATAAGAGAATTCAGAGGTTTAAAAAAATTTGGTTATTCACACATTTGTCTTACAATTTTTTTTAATGAAACCATTAGATCAAAATAAAATTAATTTTTGTCAGTCAAAAGACAAATATAAATATTTACAAAACATATATGAATAATCACAATTTTTTTTACACAAAATGACAATAAAGTCATAAGAACCAAACATATTAACAAAAAAGTCCTACCAATTCTTTCACTTACCAAGAAGTAGCAAGGAACTTTTGGGATAATATCTTGAAAAGTGAAATGACATCCCTACCTTCATTAGTGGGATGAATTGGATAAGTCTACTTGGATATTTTAACAACTTATGAGGCCGTGATGACAATCACATGTGCACATTTTAACAACTTCATACGTATGTTTTGACAACTTGTAATGCATGTTATGACAAGTCCACCTAGATATTTTAACAACTTATGAGGTCGTGATGACAATCACATGCGCACGTTTTAACTTTGTAAGCACGTTTTGATAGCTTTTTCTTTAAAGCGTGAAAACAAAGTTGTCAAAACGTTCACATGTGATTATCATCACGACCTCATAAGTTGTTTAAATGTCCAAGTGCACTTGTCATAACATGCATTACATGTTGTCAAACTGTGATTACGAAGTTATTAAAACATGCATATGTGATTGTCATCACGTCTTTATAAGTTGTTAAAAGTTAGCATGAAAATACGTAAATTTCTCTTTCCTTCTGATATATGCTTTAATAACAGGGATAGCCGATAGGTAGGTCATTTATCTTCTAAACATATTATCCAAAAGTTCATTGGGACCTTTTGGTTAGAAACAAAATTAA